>QVTF01008187.1:350000-397500 GCA_003573665.1 Oxygymnocypris stewartii
CGCGCGTGTCGCGCGCGGCGCGCGCGCGCGCGTGTGTGTGACGCGCGCAAGAGAGGTCTGTCGTTTGTCTTACGCTAGCAACCTTTGCACAGCTTTTATTACAAAAAATTAAAAACAATCTTCAATCAAAAATAGTTAGCCAACAAGAAATTAATAAAAAAAGGCAACAACGCCCATAAACCTTTTTACAACCATTATCATCATATATAATTATACATAGATTTGTAAATTGCCATTGTAGTCGACATCGCAAATACAGTTATTTATAGCCCACTTAAACTTGGATTCTTCAATATTCTCATTCAGTCGATAATATTCAAATTCTATTCTTAACCTTGACTTCATCAAACCCTCATAAATCAGTACCACATCAGTTTGTCCCATACCACCTATTTTACTTTTACGAGAGAGCCAAACAGCTAACTTTGCTTGTCCGAAAATAAAATTGAGTAACTGATAAATCTCCCTCTTACTACATTTATATTTAGGTCCATAGATATACAACTCAAGTGTAAAAACTTCTCCTAATGTCTGACACCACCCTCCAAGAATCTCAAAGAGAGGCAATAGTCTACTACAGTCAGCAAGCAAATGAAAAACTGTCTCTTGCAGTTCACAGAAAGGACACCCTATCCCCGCTAGTGGATCAAAATGTGCTCTGTATCTGTTCGTAGCTATACTACCATGTACAACGCGCCACTGCAGGTCTCCAGACCTTTTTTCGATGGGGGGCTTGTACATGGTCCTCCAGCTACCTTTCGGGGAAGAGTCTAATCCGAAAAATTCTGCCCATTTAGACTCTTTTACAGTTTCAAGTGCACGAAGATGAAGAACTTTTACACACAGGATATAAGTAGCTTTTTTCCCAATGTCTCTGAAACGCCCCAGTTGAGGTGACTTAAAGGATAGAATACCACCTTCACTTTCTTGCCACAATCCATTCGCAGCTGTAATATCCAGTTCTGGGAAAGAAGAAACAGCATTTTCTTTTTTGTGTAAAAATAAAGTGTCTCTATAGTCCACCGGCATGCACTCATATAGATGGTTCAACATCCTCTGCACAGCTCGGACTGATCTTATGCCAAGCTTGGTAGCCAGAGTCTCTGCAGAAATCCATCCATCTTCAGTCAGTAAGTGTCCAATCTTTACAATATTTGCAGACCATAAAGCATGCCTCACAGAAGTTGATTTCAGAACATCCACATCGATTTTTGGGTTAAAGATCAAGGGTTCTTCCAATAACCACTGAGTCTGTTCCCCATTTAGATCTCTGCAAACTTTTAAAAGAGTCCACGCTCTCAACATTGACTTGTAGAACGATGACAGACCAGTTAAGTCCAGCTTATTAATGTCCATTAAGAACAGTTGACGATCATAACCCATTTTACCTGCTCTTCTCAGGAGGCCATGGGCTACCTCACGCCAGCTCACTTCTTCGCCATACAGGAGCCTTTGAGCTGTCTGAAGTCTGAAAGCTTTGATTCTGGACCTGATGTCAACGAGTCCTTGACCTCCCTCCGTCCTGGGCAGATAAAGTACTGGTGCCTTTAGCCAGTGATACCCGGACCAAAAAAAGTCAACTAGTTTTTTCTAAATGTCCGTTATCAGTTCTTCTGGAGGTTCTAATATCATCATTCTATGCCATAAAGTAGCAGCAATAAGATTATTACAGACCAAAACTCTACCCCTATAGGATAACTGAAGGAGCAACCATTTCCATCGAGACAACTGAGCACATGTTTTCTCCACTAGTCCCTCCCAATTCTGTTTCCTATATTCTTCAGATCCTAAAAACACCCCTAAATATTTAAAGCCTTCTCTTCACCATTGCAACTCTCCAGGAAGGATGGGACCGTTATTGTCATGTCCACACCATACTGCCACACTTTTGCCCCAATTCACTTTTGCAGAAGATGCTTTTTCATAAGTTTCTAAACACTTTTTAACAACATTAACATCTTGATTACCTCTTATTAAAACTGTAAGATCATCTGCATATGCAGACATTTTAATAAACTGGGAAGAATCTATTTCCCTGATTCGCAGTCCCATTAATTCTCTTCTTAATTTACAGAGTAACGGCTCAAAAGCAATACTATAAAGCTGCCCTGAGATAGGGCAACCTTGTCTAATACCCCTCTGAACCTTTATGGGGACACTGAGACCGCCACCTATTTTTATCAAGCAAGTTGCCTCATTATAAAGCAACTTTATACATGAAATTAAATTTTCTCCAAATCCAAAAGCCTTAAGAGTTTCAAAAAGAAAAATATGATCAACTCTATCAAACGCCTTCTCTTGGTCCATTGACAAAAACCCAACATCAACATTGTTGTAAAAAGCATAGTCATACAGATCCCGCATCAGATGCAAATGATCTGCAATAGATCTGCCCCTTACACAATAAGATTGATCCGTATGAATAATTTCATGCAATACATCATTTAACCGTTTAGCAAGACACTTAGAGGGAATTTTATATTCTGAACATAAGATAGCTACAGGTCTCCAATTTTTTAGTAGCGTCAAATCTCCCTTCTTTGGCAGCAATGTTAAAATAGTACGCTGACAGCTTCTTGTTAGACATCCTTCACTTATACATTTCTGAGCAACTTCAAAAAAATCATGTCCAATAATAGTCCAAAAACGTTTATACAATTCGGCCGGAAGTCCATTAATTCCTGGTACTCTCCCTGATGAGAGATCCATTACTGCTGAGGTCAGCTCATTAAAAGTAAATTGTGCTTCCAAAAGTTTTTTTTTTCTGTAGATCGCTCAGGAAGATCTTGTAAAAGTTCACGTCTGCATTGTTCATTTAGGGAATCAGCAGAATATAGTTCAGTATAAAAGTCCACTGCAAGTCTACGCATCCTTTCCGGGTCTGAAACAAGGTGTCCATCCTTATCTTTTATAAACAACATATTTTTCCCATGTTTAGTTTTGCGTTCTAGATTAAAAAAGAAAGACGTAGGAGCATCTATGTCTCTTTTTGTTAGAAAATGTTTTTTTATAAGTTCTCCTTTGACTTTTT
This sequence comes from Oxygymnocypris stewartii, assembly GCA_003573665.1. NCBI lineage: Eukaryota > Metazoa > Chordata > Actinopteri > Cypriniformes > Cyprinidae > Oxygymnocypris > Oxygymnocypris stewartii. Next base: position 353,032 of record QVTF01008187.1, read on the forward strand.
CATCAAGGATTAAATTCAAACAGTTTTTATTTTCAGTCCACATATCTTTCAAGTTAGTAGAAGCATTTATAATCATATTCCCTTCAATAATCTTAAGTTCTTGCTCCAAACTCTCTAATGTTTTCTTTAAACACAAAGTAGAATGAGAAGAATATTGTTGGCAATACTCCTTAATAAACACTTTCCCAATCTCCCACCATTGAATAATATTATCATATCTTCCTTTCTCAGTCTCCCAAAAAATCTTAAAATTTTCACAAAAGAATTTTTCTTCCAACAATTTAACATTAAAATGCCAATAAGAACTTTTATAGGTTTTTGTTATGAGACTACATTCAACTGTGATTAGTTTGTGGTCTGAAAAAGGGACAGGAGTAATAGTTGAATTCAGGGTCCTGTTCCTCATGTTATGAGATAGGTAAAACCTGTCTAAACGAGCAGCAAAAAGTGTGTCATTACTAAAACTCACCCAAGAGTACTGTTTAACTAAAGGATTTTTTTCTCTCCACACATCTGATAGGTGGAAATTATTTACCAATCTTGCAAGACAAGTGGCTGACATTTGATGTGGTTCTTCCCCATTCCTATCTATTATAAAATCTAAGGTGCAGTTCCAGTCTCCACCAAGAACAACAAAATCTCCATCATGTTGTTGTCTTAAAAAAGTTCTAATTTAGAAAAGAGCCTTATTCTCTCAATGCCTAAATTTGGAGCATAAATATTCACAAAAATGAAATTCATATTATGTATTTCAGCTCTAACAATCAAGAGTCTTCCAGGTTCCAATTCATTTTTCCACAAAATATTCAAATTGAGAGAAGGGGCAAAACAAATTGCTACCCCTGCACTTAGATTATTCCCATGACTTAGAAAGTGTTCTCCCTTCCACCATAGCCCCCAGTCACCTTCATTATCTAAATTACTGTGGGTTTCTTGCGAGAAAATAACATTTAACTCTTTCAAATTAATAATCTCAGAAAGAAATACATGTTTTTTCATATCCCTCATCCCATTCACATTTAGTGATCCTACTCTTAAGATCTCCATCAGAAAGAGAGAGGAAAGAAAGCAGCAAAGAAAAATTAAAGAAAAAGTGAAACCCATCATGAATCTTTAACTTTCCCCCTCGTTAGTTGCTTTTTTCCAAACGGTTTCAATTTTTGTCTAGCAGATGTGATATGTTTCTTAAGCCGAAACCTTTTTTGTTGAGAAAGCTCAGTACAATTACTCATTTTTCGGGCCCAAGCTACCGAAGAAACAAATTTCTCAAGATCAGGAAAAAAATCACCAATTTCTACTCCTGCTTTCCCTTTTGTTTCATCAAGAAAACAATTCATTTGTTCAACAGTGTACAAATCACTTTCTCTTACACTTTCCATCTCAGACCACTGTTCATCTCTCACGCTATCTTCAGTACTCTGAGATAAACCATCCATTTCATCTCCTTCGTCCTCCTCTAAACATTTTGCTTGAGTCACTAAAGAGTATTGCAACACATCCTCTACACTGCATTCATTCACATGCATCCTATCCATAGCACCACAAGCACTAGCAGGCTTTTCAACAGCATAACTACACCCAGGCTGATCATCACTTAAGCTTTTAGAAACAGATCCACTCACCTCATCTTGTTCCTTCACCTCCTCCGTCACTCTATCAATCTGCGCAGTGTCTTGTCTATTCCTTTCAATCGCTTGAGGTTCTCCATTTGATTCTTCAGCTCTAGATGCAATCGCTAAAGGCTGAAGTTCATCGCGCACTTTATGCGGACACGAGAAGCGTTTATGTCCGACATCGCCGCAATCAAAACATTTCAAACTCTCTGAGCTTGCGTATACCATGTATGAATTATCTTCATGTTTAACTCGAAAAGAAACTTCTAAGGATCGATCTTGGGAGCTTAGGAACATAAAAATTTGACGTCGAAAAGACATTACATGCTTTAGCGCCGTATTTTTGCACCCTAATGGGATCATTCTCATCGGACTTGCAATTTTCCCAAATCGTAGAAGTTCTTTTATTATTACATTGTTGGAAACAAACGGCGGAACATTTGAAATTGTGATTTTAGTAGCTGGGGCAGACAGCGGTGAAACCGGAACAAAAGCCTCTTTCACCCACAATCCGTCCACAGTCAATTTGTTCACTAACGCTTCAGCTTTCAAAAAAACTACGACCGCTTTGTTCATTCGCGAGCCAGAGATTATGTTATCAAACCCAACCTTTTGTCCTACCGCCACCAACAAATCTTCGACTGTTACACCCGCCTCTGGCACACACCTGCACCCATTACGAAGGGATAAGCAGGCCGTTCCTTGCGCCGGAACGGCTGCCAAACCTCACCCGGTACCTTTTTTTTTATTTTATTTTTTATTTTTTAAACAAATAACATAGGGGGAAAAGAAACAAAGAAAAGAAACAAAATCAAAGAAAAAAGAAGGGGGGAAAACCCCAAAAGAAAAAGAAACGCCCTCCAACGCCACCACACACAACCTCACCCTCACCGGAAGCGAGAGAGAGAGAGAGAGAAAGAGAGAGTGTGAGAGAGAGAGAAGGAAAAAGCCGGCAGAGGAGTGAGTCAGAGAGAGCTGTTATTATATCAGTGTGATCATCTGTGCTGATGAGGCCACAATGACACGACTTCATATTAGTCTGAAATATAGACCATGCTTTCAGAGAGTTCATGCCCTTCATTTGCATTCTCCATTAAACACTTTACCTCCAGCACAGTCTTTATGATCGACTGCATGCGTTTCATGAGTCACATCTCTCTGAGTTACAGTATGCTGTAATCCATGCTGGATCAAGTTCATCAAACTTGGCTGGAAGTCAAAAAAGTGTCTGAAGGTTATTATGAGCTGTTAATTCTGGGACAGACGGCAGAGAGAGTAGTCGTTTGCTGATGCTAAGTGGTTGCATGGTGGTCACTAAAGGGTTGTGGGTTGTATTTAGGGTGTTACTAGGTGGCTAAGGTTTTCTGTGTGGTTGTTAGGGTGTTACTAGGTGATAGATTTCCAAACAAATTCAAAATAATCCCTTAAAGGAGACATATTATGCCCCTTTTTACAAGATGTAATATACGTCTCAGGTATCCCCGTAAGTTGTCTGTGAAGTTTCAGCTCAAAATAAGCCACAGATAAATTATTATATCATTTTGACAACAGGTGGAAGCAGAAACACTGCTGTTTTTGTGCATGTCTCTTTAAATGCAAATGAGCTGCTGCTCCCCGCCCCCTTTTCCAGAACAGGACTGTGACTTTACAGCTCCTAATGCAGATACTCTGCTCGTTTATATCGTGCTGAAATCATGTGTTTTAAATCATATTAGTGTAAACTTCTTCTGATGTAGGGTTTTCTGAGCACACGGCATGATAGAACTAAACTAAGTTCTCATTCACACACGTTTATGTTAAAAACACACGAGTTACAAAACCAGTCGGTTATGTCTGTGAAGGTACACAGCTGTGAAAGAAATCACGTTTATATTAGATCTGTGTGGCAGCTGTAATATACAGTAAATAAATCACTAAATGCACTGCTGTCTGGTCTCCTCTGAGACTCTAAACAGTGTTCTGTGCTCGTCTGTGCAGCCAAAGACACGCTTTGCTCCAACATTCACCATGGTGTTACAGCTGTTAGAAACGTGCAGATTAAAGGGTGGTATATTATAACAAGATCCCCTTTCTACGTCACTTGGGGAGTGAAATCTGAGCAGCTTGTTTTTTTCACAAGCGTGTAGAGAATAGCTTATCAAAACAAATATACTGGGTTGTTCTTTTTCACATCTTCTGCGTTGGTAGATGCACCTGATTATAGCACTCACACATTTAAAAAGCCAGATTTTCATGATATGTCACCTTTAATGGAGAAATGTAGCATCACATCACTTGCTCAGCAGTGGATGCTCTGCAGTGAATCCGTGCCGTCAGAATGAGAGTCCAAACAGCTGATTAAAACATCACAATAATCCACAAGTAATCCATTCCAGCAATCCCACAATTCATTTATTGTGTGAAAAGCTGCATGTTTGTAAGAAACAAATCCATTATGAAGATGTTTATAACTTCAAACAATTGCTTCTGGCTAAAATATGAGTCCATAATAACACTTCATTGGAAAAGGTCATCTCTCTCGAATCAGGAGAGAAATCTGAAAAGATCAAGCACCATTTACTAATCTAGCCAGAACAGTCAGTGTTTTGAACAGCAGATCAGAACAAATATGTGGTGGATTTTGATGTGAGAGACAACAGGAGATGGACTTTTTCACTGGAGGAAGCGTTATTATGGAGTCATATTTAGGCCACAAATTATGGTTTAAAGTTATAATGCCTTAATTATGGATTTGTTTATTACAAACACAGAGCTTTAAGGCCTTTCCACACTGAGCGCGGAAAAGCAAAATTAATTTCGGATGCGATGACACGCTGGAATAAAACAACAGCTTCCTATGAATGCTTCGCATGTATATGTTTGTATTAATATGTACATAATTGCATAAAAAAAAAAAAAAAAGAATGCTTCGCGAACATTCGCGCACCGAAGATGCAAAGTTTTTTTTTTTTCGTCCAGTCTGACGAATCTTTTCAGTTTCGCAAAGCGAAAGCACGGGCCGTCCAAAAAGATTTGAGCAGCTGCTGTTGCACAAAAGGGTGAGAATGATGGCGCTGTTTCGAAAACTAGTGTAAACACACAACGAAGAAGTCAAAGTATCTCGGATAAGAGAGTGGATGCTGAGTTCTTGTTATCGGTGGTATTTGAGAACAGATTTATTCTCAGATGTTATTCATACATTTCTAATAATTCTCCACTGATGTGATCTGTAGAGCACTGTCTGTTTTCTGAGTGTTATGAGTCAGAGCGCGTTCACTCTCTAGTCTAAAACAAAAAGAAATATACACAAATAGCAAATAGACATGATTATGACGATATATTTTCTGTATGTGTTTTGTATGCAGCTCATTTTATTTTTATAGCAATAAAGGATCTTTAAGAAAAATATTAGCACTGTAGCGTTATTAAACACACAAAGAGTGCATTTGTTTATTATAAAATCAAAATCAACTATAAATCATATTCGGAAGTTATTACAAGCACTCGATGATGGTTTAAAGTGGGTAAGCAATTACATTAATAATTAAATACATTTTCAAGTGTAGCTTGCTAATTGTACCAAAGAGTGTAGAAGACCAAGAGGCGAATTGCAACAGCGGCACTCCACTAGATTCTGCTTTGTTGAAAAAAACATGCATTAAAGCTGAAATACAGCCTGAACGATGACAACAATAACGTACAATCACTAGACTAGTGATCATCAAATCATTTTAACAGTTTATTTTAACGTCTTCCCTTTTTTCACAAAACCCTTTGCTCTCTAGAAACCATGTCAGTTTCTATTAATACCAACATATGAAATTACATTAATGACAGAAAAATTTGAAATGTTGGACAATAAATATATAACAGCTTGACAGTAAACTGTTTTTGCAGTATTGTCTTATATTAATGTCCGTTAAAGGAAGACGGTAAACAAACAAAACCAATGTTTTTTATGTAAAACACACACACACACGCACATATATACGCACACACACACACGCACATATATACGCACACACACAGACACACACACACACACACACACACACACACACACACACACGTACGTACAGCCACTTTCTCCAAAAGTGTTTAATTATTTAATTATGACAGACACAACAATGCATCATTTTCTAATCTAATTTATGTTTGTAGTGTGTTCAGGTGATTAAAACGTCATATATATTTCAGCCCTAATGGAGTAATAGTAAAAAATAATATAGTAAGTAATTGTAAATGTGTAAAGTTGCATAAGCTCATTCTAACTTGGTGTCATATCCTTATGAATCATTATTATGGACCTGCAGTTCCTAAAAGGATTTAAGACTAAAAACAGTTAAAGTTAGCAGGGGCATAAGATATTGCTACGTCCCACTTCAAAAAACACAATATTTTTACACTTTTGTGAATAATTACCTGTCAAGGTCTTTGAGAAAACTATAAAAGGCAAGATTTTTACTGTCACACTGATAGTGTTTGCAGTGGATTGCCCAACATTGTGTGCTTTTATTCTACTTTGACTTCTCTTTCGTTGTTATTCTGTCTATTTCTGTATATCTGTAACATTGAACAGTTGGAATTTTCACCCCAAAATGGCGGCCGCGCTTCCTAGTGGCTGTTACCCAAAACACATCAGAGTTTCGCCTCTTTGTCTTCTATACTCTTTGATTGTGCTTCTAATTATATTTTAGTATGTGGCCTATTCTCGTAAGCATTATAGATAGCTTGTGTTTCTGGTGTAGTACCAAATTTGTTTATCTTAATTTAGATGTTAAATCCATATACGCGATACATATCTGAGGAAAAATACATTGTTGGTTGGCGGCTTCTAGCGTGCAGGCGTGAATTAACAAAAGGCGAACATTCGTTTCGCGCTCGGCGTGAAAGCAACATTCGCGGGCGATTCGCCTCGCTGTTTTGCATCTGTGTGGAAAAGACTTCTCAAGACATGAACTGATGGACTGGAGTGGTGTGGATTACTTCTGATGCGTTTATCAGCTGTTTGGACTCTCATTCTGACGGCACCCATTCACTGCAGCGCATCCAATGGTGAGCAAGTGATGCAATGCTACATTTATCCAAATCTGTTCCCATGAAGAAACAAACTCTTTCACATCTTGGACGGCCTGAGGGTGTGTACAATTTATTTTGGGTGAACTATTCCTTTTGAGTTGGATTCACATTGTTGGTAGTGGTAGATTAGGAAACTAGACCTGCGGGGTTTGATGTTACTAGCAGCTCGATGTTGTTTGTCTTGCAGGTGTTGAACCCGATGGGCTGGGATGCGTTTGGTCTGCCGGCTGAGAACGCCGCCATCGAACGCGGCCTGGACCCGGAGGACTGGACTAAACGGTACGGAGCTGAGGGACGCTCGATGCTTGTCCAAACACTCACAACTACATAACGATCCATCACACGAGCTCCTGAACACCTCTAATCATCCCGCACGCCTCTCTCTGTGTCTTACAGTAATATTGAGTCCATGCGGAAGCAGCTGGACAGTCTGGGGCTCTGCTTTAACTGGGATCGGGTAAGTTAGAGCCTGACCTGACCTGTGCCTCTGTCACTTAGCTTCGCTGATTAACATCATTGCATCAGGATACTTTCTTATCTCAGACACACACACACACACACACACACACACACACACACACACACACACACACACACACACACACACACACACACACACACACACACACACACTGTCTGAGTTAAAGAGTTTCAGCATCAAAGGCTACTGCAGCACAGCACAGCACAGCTGTGTTTCTATTTTCTTAAAATAGTTACAACAGAATAAAGATAAGGTCACACATGGCTCAAACCATTATTTTTAATCAGTTTCCTGAGGTAATGGAAAATATGAAAAATTTCTAAAATAGTTTTCTCTTCCCTACAGGTGCATCTCAATAAATTAGAATGTCGTGGAAAAGTTTATTTATTTCAGTAATTCAACTGAAATTGTGAAACTTGTGTATTAAATAAATTCAATGCACACAGACTGAAGTAGTTTATGTCTTTGGTTCTTTTAATTGTGATGATTTTGGCTCATATTTAACAAAAACTCACTAATTCACATCTCAACAAATTATAATACTTCATAAGACCAATAAAAAAACATTTTTAGTGAATTATTGGCCTTCTGGAAAGTATGTTTGTTTACTGTATATGTACTAAATACTTGGTAGGGGCTTCTTCTGCTTTAATTACTGCCTTTGGCGGGGCATGGAGGTGATCAGTTTGTGGCACTGCTGAGGTGGTGTGGAAGCCCAGGTTTCTTTGACAGTGGCCTTCAGTTCATTTTTTGGTCTCTTGTTTCTCATTTTCCTCTTGACAATACCCTTGGGTTCTCTATGTTCAGGTCTGGTGAGTTTGCTGGCCAGTCAAGCACATCAACACATGGTCATTTAACCAACTTGTGGTGCTTTTGTCAGTGTGGACAGGTGCCAAATCCTGCTGGAAAATGAAATCAGCATCTTTAAAAAGCTGCTCAGCAGAAGGAAGCATGAAGTGCTCCAAAATTTCTTGGTAAACGGGACAGGTGCAGTGACGTTGGTTTTCAAAAAACACAATGGACCGACACCAGCAGATGACATTGCACCCCAAATCATCACAGACTGTGGAAACTTAACACTGGACTTCAAGCAACTTGGGCCATGAGCTTCTCCACCCTTCCTCCAAACTCTAGGACCTTGGTTTCCAAATGAAATACAAAACTTGCTCTCATCTGAAAAGAGGACAACAGTCCAGTTCTTCTTCTCTTAGCCCAGGTAAGACGCCTCTGACGACAACTGTAGCCAAATTCCTCGACACGTCTGTGTGTGGTGCTCTTGATGCCTTGACCCCAGTCTCAGTCCATTCCTCGTGAAGTTCACCCAAATTCTTGAATGGATTTTGCTTGACAATCCTCATAAGGCTGCGGTTCTCTCGGTTGGTTTTGCATCTTTTTCTTCCACTCAACTTTCTGTTAACATGCTTGGATACAGCACTCTGTGAACAGCTTCTTTGGTAATGAATGTTTGTGTCTTACCCTCCTTGTGAAGGGTGTCAATGATTGTCTTCTGGACAACGGTCAGATCAGCAGTCTTCCCCATGATTGTGTGGCCTAGTGAACCAAACTGAGAGACCATTTTGAAGGCTCGGGAAACCTTTGCAGGTGTTTTGAGTTGATTAGCTGATTGGTATGTCACCATATTATAATTTGTTGGTGAATTTTTTTTTTTTTAAATATGAGCCAAAATCATTACAATTAAAAGAACCAAAGACTTAAACTGCTACAGTCTGTGTGCATTGAATTTAATACACGAGTTTCACAATTTGAGTTGAATTACTGAAATAAATGAACTTTTCCACGATATTCTAATTTATTGAGATGCACCTGTATATACAATGAGGGTTGCTGAACCAAATAAAAAAATCATGATTGTTTTGAAATATACGTACACTACTGTTTAAAAGTAAAAAAAAAATTGGGGGTTGGTAAGATACATTTTTTATTTTTGGGAAAGAAGCCTTTTTGCTCACCAAGGTTGCATTTGTTTGATCAAAGATACAGGAATATCAGTAATACTGCGAAATGTTATTCAAATTTAAAATAACAGTTTTCTGTGTGAATATATAGTAAAATGTAATTTATCCTGTGATTTTCAGCATCATTACTCCAGTCTTCGGTGTCACATGATCTTCAGAAATCATAATAATATTCTGAATTATTGCTCAAGAAACATTTCTGATTAGTATAAATGTTGAAAACAGTTGTGATGGCATGACATATGTATTTTCAGGGTTATGTGATGAATAGAAAGAACTTAATTTATTTGAAATAAAAAAATTGTGACATTTTGTAACATTATAATTGTCTTTACTGTCATTTTAAATCAGTTTAATACATCCTTGCTGAACAAAAGTCTTAATTTATTTAAAAAATAAGATACAAATTATACCAACCCCATACTTTTGAATGGCAATGCATAAAAAGAAAAATGATGTTAATCGTTTTATTTATCTACTAATTAACAGAGGGAATTAAATGTTGATTGATGATTAACATGCATGTATATCATCTGCTTTTACTGCAGCCTTCTGAATTGATTTCAAGCACATGTTTTTAACACCCTTTATGTTTTAATGCTATTTAGAAACCCTTTAAATGTTACTCAGGAACTTTTCATTATAGACTTATTTTAAAATTTATTTAATAATTTTTTCCATAAATGGACACAAAGCACTCTTCAAAGACAAAATAAAGGACCGCTCACTAGAAAATGAAATATATAAAGCTTAAACACATCTCTCCAGCCTGTGGTTCTTTAAACCCAGAGTGTCTTTAGGCAGTCTTGTATGTCGTGTTTGTGTGCTCTCGGCAGCAGGGAGGCGTTTGACCGTCTCTGTGGTAATCCAGCTGATGAGCGGCTCTGGGCTTGGGCCGGACGTGCCACTTGGAGTTCAGTTTTGCCTAATTGAATCAGAAAAGGTCTTCTTCATGCTCTCAGCGTTGGTTAAGTGTTACAGACTCTGACTCTGGCTGTCTGAAGCCTTTTACTCCGTTTAGTCACATTACCTCAGAGACCAGACTGACGGAGAGCTGATGCTCAGAGCGGACATATACACACTGAAATAAAACGTTTTTTAAGGTAAGTGGTGGCAAACTATTTATTTTAGCTACATAAAAAAGCTCAAATAAATTGATTGCATGCACTTACCTTAAAATGTTTTGTAAATTCAATGAATCTTTTTATTCAGTGCACTTAAAGCCAATTAATATGTCCTTATTAAGATGATATTTAAACGCTTAATGCTATTAATGTAACGCAACACACTGATGATTGATAGATAATTCAACTTTTCTCAAAAGCCTTATATCTGATTTTTGAGACTAACAGCACCTACAGTTGCTTCAGTCCAGTATGTGTTCATTCTGAAAAATTACTAATAATAAAAAAAACAGAACTGGTTTCTCAGATATAAGACCTGTAAAGCATGAGCTGAGTTTGTACAATTATACTAAAAGACATTTCACGTAAATATATATATATATATATACTGTATATCTGATTTTTTGTATGTTTTATAGTTTGTCCAAACTTTAGATTTTCGGATTAATTCAGTATTTTCACCAGCCTCTTTACATTTATCACTAATTTTACATGTATTTTACTTTTATAAATACAGTTTATATGTGTGTCAGAAGAGAGAGTATATACTTATTGTTTAGCCCTGTGTGTTGATGTTTTTGCTTTACCTTCCTCTGAATGTTTTTTCTGTTTAAAGTGAAGTTTGAGTGTGGTCTTGTCTAATGTTTGGTCAGGAGGTCACTACATGTCTGCCTGGTTATTATAAGTGGACTCAGTATCTGTTCCTCAAGCTGTTTGAGGCTGGACTGGCCTATCAGAAAGAGGTGAGAGCATCATCATATGTATTTATCGTCTGTTTTTCATCTACTGCTGAAAGATGAATTAACTTCAAAAGATGATCTGCTTTAATCTGTATGTCTACCGCAGTGACATTTAGACATGTGAAGTGTTGAAATGCATTTCCAGGCGCTGGTGAACTGGGACCCAGTGGATCAGACGGTTCTGGCAGATGAGCAGGTGGATGAGAGCGGCCGCTCGTGGAGGTCTGGAGCTCCTGTGGAGCAGAAGCTGCTTAAGCAGTGGTTCATCAAAACCACCAACTATGCCAAAGTACGGCAGTGAATCATTCATTAAATACATTTTTATATTTTTTGAGAATAGGAAAATCTTAAACACTCGTTAATATATCATGTAGGATTTACTTTAAAACATGCTTCACTCAGAAATTGCTTGTAGATTTTTATAAATAATTACAACGAAACGACAAATAGCATTGAATTAAAATTTACAATTTAAAGTAGAAAAACTGAAATAGTGTTTTCTTGTAAAAACATAATAATCTTTATTTTATTTACTTCGAAATAAAAATATTTTTTTACACTGATGAATGTAAAATTGCATGCTTTTTTTCTAAAATATGTTTTAGATATTGCTCTTATATAATTTAATTTGCAAATTTGCAAATCTGACATCACAATGGTTTGCAAGCCAGTTTTGACTTCGAATCAGTTCATAAATTAGAATAATTTTATTAATTATTTGTTTAATTTATTTTATTAATTACATAGAATATACATTCATTCAAATTAATTCAATGTATGTATTTGTTTGTTTGTTTATTTACATACTTATCCAGTATTTACAAACAATTGGAAAGTCTATGAAAAAGTACTAGTTATTTATTGCCATTTATTATTAATGTTTTTAATCTAACAGATCTGAATTTTACAATCTGTAGTTTTTTTACAGTGTGCCATCATAATATTCCAGAACAGCATGTTCTTATGAGATATTCAGATGTGACAATCAAATGCTCTCAGTTACAGTGCTTGATTATGAATCCACACTAACATGCTGCAATGTATTACAGTACAATATGTGCTACTGGCTAGAGTGCTCTCCGTCTTAATTATACTTCTTCTATTTCAAAAAATATATTCCACCCACACAATAACTAGTTAAAAGAGCTGTGAGTCTAAATCAGCTTAAGATCTCACAGAGGAGGCCTGTCTGTGATGAAGATTTGGAGGCTTATGATGCCCTCGAGTCATTTCCAAATGATCACATTCATAAGATGACCGTACATGAACGTGTGCTAATTATCAGTGGAGGCGTCGGTTAAAGAATCATGTTGGAAGCAAATTGGTATTGGTCTTAATTAAGTTTAGATGTGAATGTTGGCTGTGGAGTTTCATGCTGTGTTCTGCTAATGAAGAATAGCAATAAAGCTTGTCAGAAAATCATTTAGATATTCTATAAAACAGACCGGTGCTGTGAAACTTTTCCGTCATTCTTTGTGGCTGCGTTAAATATATAAATTACATAATTCATTGATAGCTTGTTCATCCAAAAATTGACTTTAAATCAGGTTTTGCTTGGTCAATGGCATGGTCTATTTCAGCTGCCTCAAAATAGCAACGCGTCAACAATGCGACTGAACACACTTGGTTTTCTGACCAGCACACGCATGAACACACAAATGGGCGGACGTGAAAATGATAACTGCGTTGGGCTGAAACTAGCAAAAAACACCTGTGTATGTTAGGGCCCTCAGTCTTCTTCATACCTCTTACGTGCCACAAGAAAATAATGTTGGTCTTCCGGCGGGGGTCTTCAGAGAGCTTTCATGCTTTATTACTAGTATGTTATGCCTCCTGTGATCAGTGTTACACCACCTAGCTGTTTTCTTAGATTTACTAGCTGGATTGTCAAAGGGCTTAATTCACAGATAAAACGTAAAAAAAAAAAAATTATGTACAATTGATTTTTGGCATTTTTAGCCTTTATTGTGACAGAAAGCAAAGTGAGAAACCGAGAGGGGGGCAGGATCGGGAAAGGTCCTCGTGTCGGGATTTGAACAGGGGACGCCCGTAGCACAACGGCGCTTTTTGTCGGCGCACTGCCCACAAGGCTATTGGCGCCATAATAAAATTCTTAACCATTTGAAGCTGTTAAACACCAAAGTAGCTTTTTTTCAAGAAACTCGCCTCACAATTTTCGATCGTTTAAATATTAAAAGGGACTGGGTAGGCCAGCTGTACCACTCCTCCTTTTCTAGTAAGTTACGAGGCATGGCTATTCTTATACATAGGTCAGTTACATTTTCTATGTCTAAGGTCATTTCTGACCAGAACGGACGCTTCATCATTATCACAGGGCCATATTAACGGAGTGCGTCTGGTACTAGAGAATGTATATGGACTGAATTGGGACAATGCATTTCCTATTCTCCCGCCCTGATTTAAACTCTAGCCAACTTATTTTAGGTGGAATTTTAACTATTGTCTGAATCCTCTTTTAGATTGTTCTTTAAAACCCCGAGCTATACCTAAATCCTCAAAAACTATTGAGATGTTTATGGAACAGTACACAGTTTTTGATATCTAGTGTTTTTTTTAATCCTAGTTTTCCTTCTTTTCACCTGTTCACCAAACCTTTTCTCGGATTGATTATTTTCTTCTTGATAATAAAGTAATTCCACTTATCCATGACTGTTTCTACAGTACTATTGTAATCTCTCACTTCCTGGTGGGATAACTTTCAGGTCTATTTGGCGCCTAAATTCTCTGTTACTTAATGACCCAGATTTTGTAAAAGTTATTAACAACCGAATCGACCTTTTTATTTCCACAAATGTCACCCCCGACACTTTAGCTTTCACTATATGGGAAGCATGTAAATCATTTTTGAGAGGATAAATTATATTTTATTTGGCCTTCCAGAGAAAAAAGTCAGCTGAATAGAAATCTTCTTTAATTAGGTCTCTGGCTGAGCTTCAATCCAGAGCGGTAGTTTCGCCTACCCAGATTTTTATAACAAAAGTCTTACAACAAAAGGTGAATTTGACCTTCTAGCAATGAGTGACGCAATTGAAGCTCTTCACAAAAGCCGTTATAACTGTTATGAATTCGGTGACAAGCCAAGTAAATTGTTTGCACACCAACCGTGTCAAACCTCTGCCCTGAACCATGTTACTCAAATGTATATGTCTTCTGGTCCCACAATCAATCCTCTTCTTTTTAATGACTTTTTAGGGATTTCTATACCTCTTTGTACACTTAAGAAAGTTTTACTGAAGAATTGCACCTTGAAAGTTTAACCATCTTGACATTTCTATTATGGATCCTGATTTGGCCATTAAACCAGATGAACCCCTTACTTTAGACAAAATGAAGACTTCATTGAACCTGCTGCAGAATGGAAAGTGTCCAGGTCCAGATGGGTTTTAAGAATTCCCAGAATTCTAGAAGACATTTTCAGATAAATTATCCCCTCTTCTATTGAACATGTTTAATGAGTCAAATAAATCTGGTATCATTCCTCAAACCTTACACCAGGCCACTATTTCTCTAATTCTTAAAGATAAAGATCCTCTTCAGTGCAGCAATTATCGTCCGATTTCTTTGCTTTGCGCAGACGTAAAACTACTTGCTAAGACATTGGCACGTTGTTTGGATCCATTCTTACCAACTATCAAAACACCAAATCTGACTGGTTTTATTAAACATTGGCATTATTTCCATAATGTCAGACGTCTCTTTAATATCCTTTACACTATTCCCCATATAAAGATCCCTGAGTTAGTCATCTCTATGGATGCTGAAAGTTGAGTTGAGTGGACGTTGAAAGTAGAGTTGAGTGGAATTTCTTGTTTTATACTTTAAAAAAATGTGGAATAGGTGATCATTTTCTATCTTGGATTAAGCTTTTGTATACTTCTCCCCTAGCTTATGTACGCACAAATAACCACTATTCAAATTATTTTCCTCTTGGTAGAGGAACAAGGCAAGGTTGCTCCCCTCTGCTGTTTGCTGTGGCTATCGAGCAATTAGCCATCTCTCTCAGACGTGGCCTGATGTTAGACATCTCAAGGGGGGGGGGAGTAGAGCACATGGTATCCTTGTAGGCAGATTACCTTTTGTTGTTTGTCTCTGACCCAGCCAATTCAATTTCTCTGGTGCTTACATTGCTATCAGTGTTTGGTCAAATTTCAGGATACAAGTTAAATCTGACTAAAAGTGAAGTAATTACTTATGCCTATCACCCCTCTCAGGGTATAGGCCTTCGACGAGAGACCTTCAGCGACTGTCCTGTGCTTCTCCTTCGATTTTACTCCAGGTGGATCCCGGTCTCTTGATCTCGACGCCAGGTGTTTCTCGGCCAGCCTCTTTTCCTCTTTCCCCGAGGGTTCCATGAGAAGGCCTGCCTAGTGGTACTAGAAACTGGCTTTCTCAGACTGTGATCAATCCATCCCCATATTCTTCGCCCGATTTTATTCTCTGCTGGTATCTGATTTGTTCTCTCCCAGAGTCTGATGTTGCTGATCTTCTCTGGCAAGTGGTTTTTTCAAGATTCTTATAACACAGCTGTTTATGAAGGTCTGTACTCTGTTGACTGTGGTTTTTGTCAATCTACAAGTCTCTGCTCCATTTAGAAGAACTGCTTTTACGTTTGAGTTGAAAATCCGGACTTTGGTGTGTTGTGACAGCTCTCTGGAACCCCAAACATTTTTTCAGCTGGAGAAAGGCTGCTCTTGCTTTACCGATTCGTGCTCTGACATCTGCATCAGTGCCGCCCTTTTTATCGATGATGCTCCCGAGTTAGGTGAAGGACTCCACCTCCTCCAGCAAGCAAGACTGGTTCTTCCCTGGTTGCGTTCAGCCTCATTATCTTCGTTTTCTGCTTGTGGATGGCAAGGCCCACTTGGGATGAGATGACAGCAAGCCTTGTGGTCTTATCTTGCATTTGTTGACGAGTATGGGACAGTAAAGCCAAGTTGTCTGAAAATCGAGGTCGGCAAGCTGTTTCCACTGTGTCCACTGTATTCCGCTTCTTCTCTGCTCAGTGGTCCTCTTCATGACCCAATCTATGGCGCCGGTTCTGACCTGGAGCTCCCCGGTGAACTGCCCTTTGTGGATCACGCGACATGTCATGCCATCATAGCTGCTCTTGATCATGCAGACGAGCTTTGTGGGTACACCGTAGTGTCGTAAGAGCTCCCACAAAGTCTCTCAATCAATACTGTCAAATGCTTTCTCATAGTTCACAAAGTTGACGTACAGCAGGGAGCTCCACTCCAGAGACTGTTCCACGATGATGCGGAGAGTGGCGATCTGGTCTGTACATGAACGTTTTTTCCGAAATCCTGCCTGCTGGTCTCTCAGCCAGGGGTTGACAGAGTTCCTCATTCTCTCCAGGATAATCCTGTTGAAGACCTTGCCTGGTACTGACAGCAAGGTGATTCCTCCGTAGTTAGAACACTTACTGAGGTCACCTTTCTTCGGAAAGTTGATCAGGTACCCCTCCTTCCAGTCAGCTGGCATCGCCTCCTCCTCCCAGATCTTTCCAAATAGTTGGTACAGCAGTAGAGACTGTTGTCTCTAGGTCTGCTTTCAGAGCTTCCGCTGGGATGCCATCTGGCCCTGCTGCTTTGTCATTCTTCAAAAATACCACTGCTCTTCTGATCTCTTCTCGGCTGGGTCTATCACAGCTGACGGGTAGGTCAGTCTCTGCTGGCTGGATGTCTGGGACGTCGGGTGAGGTGGGTCTATTTAGAAACTCTTCAAAATGTTCGGCCCATCAGTTGAGTTGGCCTGCTCTATCCACAATAGGCTTGCCTTCTTTGTCTTTTACTGGTCTTTCTGTATGGCCATACTTGCCCGTCAAAAGTGAAGTAATTCCTATCAATAAAGCTGCCTCTGAATTTCCACTATATTCGTTACTAGGGATGTAACGATTCACTCAACTCACGATTCGATTCGTTTCACGATTTTCTTTTTACAAAATTAGATTTAAGATATGTGTACTTTTTTATTATTGCTTTTACAAATTGCTGCATGTTTCTTTGTGAATTAAAAATATAACACCATAATAATATACTAATATAGCACTTACATATTATTGCTCTTTTGTTTGATTTAATTTCTTCTATTGTCCTCATTTGAACGTTGCTTTGGATAAAAGTGTCTGCTAAATAACAAAATGTAAATATAATGTAAATGTAAATAACAAGACTAAACTGACATTTTTAAATAAGCTCCAAATCAAATAAATACCACAAATGATATAAATCTCTTCATATAAACAAAACAAGGCTCTGTCTGTGTTATTTCCATTTAAAATTAGAGGCAACCACTGCATTTTAATCACCATCCAAACAAAGATGCTGCATACATGCAACATGAGGATTTTTTTATCTAAATTAGATTGTATAATTTCGAAATTTAAAGCAAAAACAGAATAGTCTGACTTCAAACTATACATAAATATCTGCATGAAACAGAAACAGCAGACAAGCTGAATGAGATGCAGATTCACTCTCTGCTAGCTGTTGGCGCTTAAAGCCTTTCCTTGGTTTCTGCTGTAAAAAAAGCAGTGCTGGACTTATGAACTTAAATATGTATTATACAGACCCAAGATGAAAAAAAAATGTATTTAAACTTTTCTAAAGACCGTAATTTCCCATCAGACATACATTCATATAAACTCCTACACGAAGTCACGATTTGTTTAGCATCTCAACCGATTTGAATCGTCACATATATGAATCAATTGTCAACCGGCTCGCGGTTAATCATTACATCTCTATTCCTTACCATTAAAGGCTTCTTAACAGAATATTTATCCATTGTTCAGCCATCTCACACAGGATTGTCGCCACTGGTATCTTCTTCCTTTGTCCTTAGTAGGCAGAATCAAATGTGTGAAGATGAATGTTCTCCCTAAATTCTAATATTTATTTCAGTGTATCCCTATTTTTGTCCCAAAGTCTTTTTTTTTGTTTCATTAAACAGTTCTATTTCTCAGTTCATATGGAATGGCAAGACTACAAAGATTAGAAAAAGTGTTCTGCAGAAACCTAAGCGTTTGAGTGGGTTGGCTCTTCCTAATTTTCTGTTTTATTATTAATTCAATAAATCTGGACGGCACCCCAGCATGGTTAAAAACAAGACTATTTCAGACTAAATAGCAGATTATCTCTTGTAAATTCTCCATGCTGAATGCTCTTTTATGTTTTCCCATCACACTTTCTCCACTGAAGTACCTGAAGTAATCATAAGTATTATGATTACATAATAGTGAAAAACAGTCTCAAAATTTGGATTCAGTCTTTACGTAATTTTGGTCTTCAAGTTACCTCCCTGTCTTCCCTGATATATTTTAATCCTTTGTTTCCTCCTCCTCTGGATGGCGCATATACCTATTGGAGGAATCACGGGGTCCATTTGGTAGCTGATCTTTATAATGATGGTACATTTGCCTCAACTGACCAACTAAATGTTGTGTATAACATTCCGAGAAGCCACTTTTTTAGATATTTACAAGTGCTTGACTTTGTTCGTAAAAACCTTCCAAATTTTCCCAATGCCCCATTTCCTTCTGAAGTTGATACTATCCTATGTCTTGATGTCTGTACTAAAGGCTCAATTTCTAAGTTAATCGACTTCTTTGCTACTTTACAGTCTTTTCCTGTTGACAGTTTGCGCACCAGTTGGTATTTAGACCTTAATATTGAAATAGACCAGGATACATGGACAGGCATCATTTTGGACAGGATCCATTCCTCATCTATTTGCGCACATCATTGCCTTATTCAGTGTAAGGTGGTTCATTAGTCTCGCATAGCCATTCCAGCTGAGGGTCTGGAATAGATGACAGCCTTCTCAGGGGTTTCTCCTGAAGTCCACAATCATCTCGACAGTTTTGAGCATGTTCAGCTCCAGGTTGTTAAGACTGCAACAGACAGCCAGCTCCTTAACCTCCTGTCTGTAAGCAGACTCGTCACCGTCCTGGATGAGGCCGATCAGTGTGGTGTCATCTGCAAACTTCAGGAGCTTGACAGAGGGGTCTTTAGATGTGCAGTTTTTCATGTAGAGAGAGAAGAGCAGTGGGGAGAGAACACAGCCCCGAGGAGCTCCAGTGCTGATCATACGGGTGCTGGATGTGTATTTTCCCAGCCTCACTAGCTGCTACCTGTATGTCAGAAAGCTGGTGATCCACTGACAGATGGAGGTGGGTACGGAGAGCTGTGTCAGTTTATTCTGAGGGGTGTCCGGGATAATA
The DNA here is from genome assembly GCA_003573665.1 of Oxygymnocypris stewartii. Taxonomy (NCBI): domain Eukaryota; kingdom Metazoa; phylum Chordata; class Actinopteri; order Cypriniformes; family Cyprinidae; genus Oxygymnocypris; species Oxygymnocypris stewartii. The sequence continues at coordinate 372,266 of QVTF01008187.1, forward strand.
GTGTTAAAAGCGGAGCTGAAGTCTACAAACAGGATCCTCACATAAGCCCCTGATCTGTCCAGATGCTGCAGGATGAAGTGCAGTCCCATGTTAACTGCATCATCCACAGACCTGTTTGCTCTGTAGGCAAACTGCAGGGGGTCCAGTAAGGGTCCAGTGGTGTCCTTCAGATAAGCCAAAACCAGTCTTTCAAATGTTTTCATGGCAACAGACGTTAGAGCCACAGGTCTGTAGTCATTAAATCCCTTTGGGACGGGGATGATGGCGGAGCGTTTGAAGCATGAGGGGACTTCGCACAGCTCCAGTGATCTGTTGAAGATCTGTGTGAAGATGGGAGCCAGCTGGTCAGCACAGGACTTCATCCAGATTGGTGTCACACTGTCTGGGCCTGGTGCCTTCCTTCTTTTGTTCTTTTTGAAGACCTGGCGCACGTCATCTTCTCTTATCTGCAGTGCAGGTGTGGGGTAGAGGGGGGATGCAGGAGGTGTGAATGGTGTTTTTTTCAAACCTGCAATAGAACTCATTCAGGTCATCTGCCAGTTGTTGATTATCCACAGTGCTGGAGGATGGTGTCTTGTAACTGAGGTCTTTCATACCTTTCCACACTGAAGCAGAATCACAGGAAGATAATCTGTTCCTTAGCCTTCAAGAATAATTCCTCTTTTCCACTCTGATCTCCTTTTCCATTGCGTATTTGGCCTGTTTATACAAGACTATATCCCCTTCCTGTAAGCATCTTCTTTGGCCTGATGGAGCTGTCTGAGTTTTGCAGTGACCGATGGTTTGTCATTGTTGTAGGTTAAACGAGTCCTGGTAGGAATGCACATATCCTCACAGAAATTGATATGAGATGTTACTGTCTCTGTGAGCTCGTCCAGATCATTTGCAGCAGCCTTAAAAACAATCCAACCAGTGAGGTAAAAACAAGCTTTTAAATCTTGCTCTGCTTCACTAGTCCATCTTTTAACAGTTCTTAATACAGGTTTAACAGATTTAGGTTTCTACCTGTAGGTTGTATAAGATGAACCAAACAGTGATCAGAGAGTCCTAAAGCTGCCCTGGGACAGAGTGATATGTCTCCTTTATCGCTGTATAACAGCGATTCAATATATTACTGTCTCTGGTGGGACGTGTTACATGCTGTCTGTATTTCTGTATTTTGGCAGTTGGCGGGAGAGATTTTCTTGATTAAAGTCCCCTAGAATGACTAAAACAGATTCCGGTCTTTTTGTCCCGTCTCTGTGATCTGATCAGTGAGTTTCTGTAAAGCTGAGCTCGCATTCGCATGCGGAGGAATGTAGACACTCACGAAAATAAACTAACAAAACTCCTGCGGTGAGTAGAACGGCTTGCATTTAATGAAGAGCGTTTCTAGATCTGAACAGCACATCTTCTTTAACACAGTTATATCTGTACACCACCTCTCATTGATGTAGAAGCACGTCCTGCCACCAGTGATTTCCCCGTTGATTCTGCATTGCGGTCTGATCTGATTAGCTGAAAACACGGCAGATTTAATGCACTGTGGTATGGTGTTATTCAGCCAGGATTTTGTGAAACACAGATCAACAGACTTTGAGAAATCCTTATTCGTCCGGGAGAGCAAAAGGCGTTTGTCCGTTTTATTGGGTGGAGAGCAGAGATTCGCTAGATGGATGCTAGGCCGCGGCGTTCCAAGTTATTAATGTTAAAACTCTCCAGCTGGACATAGACTGATCACCCCAGCAACCCCTCTACATAATACTGTATGTTTGTTGGTTAATTAGCTTGTAACCCTTTTTCACTTATAATTTGAGTATTGGGGCGGTTGTACACATCTAGGGAAAGTGATTTTTGTAGGTGTAGGTGCACTTTTGTGTGCATTTATATAATGTGTATTTGTAATCATTTTTTTTGTTTTTTGTTTTCTCTATTTTTGTTATTTGTACCATTGAAGATGAGTTTATTTCTTCATCAAATTTGGAGAAATGTGTCACTGCATCACCTGCTCAGCAATGGATGCTCTGCAGTGAATGGGTGCCGTCAGAATGAGAGTCTAAAAAAACATCACAATAACCCACACCACTCCAGTCCATCAGTTAACATCTTGACAAGTGAAAAGCTGTGTGTTTGTAAGAAACAAAATGATTGTTAAGATGTCCATAATCCATGAGCCTTTCTCCAGTAAAATATTTGGAGGATGATTTCACTGGACGGTTATTATGGATAATTTAGCCAGAAGCAGGTTTAAGTAAAAAATATCTTAAATAATATATTTGTATATTTGATACATTTAATATTATAAGCGACTTAATATTTAAAGTAATTTTGCTTCTCAAAATGATTGCATCATGATTGAAGAATAATTAGATATTTCTATGGGAAAACAAGAAAAATAAATACTGAGTAAAAAAATCTCTTTTTTGAAGTGTTTGTAAGTGCAAAAAGAGAGAAAGGATGCACCTATATTTTATTAAGGCAGTTTTAAGAGGCTGAAGTTGACTGGCATCATCAGGAGGTCAGTCTAGTTCTGGCTCAGCTTCACTTCTCTCGTGAGCTGATTGATTGGAGCCCCGTATTCTGTGCAGATGGCCGGTACTTCCCACAGTGCTTAGTGCCAGTTGAATCGACTCTTCCGGATGTGTTGGAATGACACAGCATGTTCCTGCGATTCACAGACTCTGAGACTCTCATCTTCTCAGTAGCGGACGTGTGTGTGTGTGTGTGTGTGTGTGTGTGTGTGTGTGTGTGTGTGTGTGTGTGTCATCTTGTCCATTAAAAGTCATGTCAAAAAAGTGCACACATCTTTATCATTATTTCAAAAGCTGTTTTAAATGTGTAGCTAAAAGTAACAAATTATAAATCCATAATCATAATATATATTTTGGGGGAGTTGCACCACATGACATTTTACAACCTGACCTAACCTTGCTTTGTCAAACTAGCTGCTATTTTAAGAGACTCATTGGCTTTGGTATGGAGTCAGGAGGGTTGACATTATATCAATTCCTGCTATACTGCATGTTGGTTGCACCACATGACTTAGATCTAGTAGTCACTAGTCAAAAGGTTTTTAAATAGTATTAATAAAAAATAAAAAAGACTATGTTTTTTTTTGTTTTCCTTCAAGATTTTCATTGTTTTATTGAGTTTTTGTCTCTGTGATACCAGGACAGTTGTGTACTGGCATTTTCAACATTATTTGTTCATGTATTTTGAATAAATTGATAGACATGTACAAAAATACAGTAATATATTTAGGGGTGTAATACGCGTACCGAACCCAAACGGTTCACGGGGCAATTTCCAAAGGGAAGTAATCATCGCTGTCCTCTTGGAGTGTGTACTTTGGAGTGTGTGCCATTACGTTTGGAAGGCACTTGGTAAAGGGAGAGACGTAATTTCCTCATTATCTTCAGCTGAGATGTTCCCGTGTCAACGCATCAGCAGATGTCACAGTTTATGATTATCAATGTTGAAAACAGTTGTGCTGCCCAGTATTTAAAGAATGGCATTTTATTTTTAAAGGAATCAAAAAGGAATCTTTTTTATCACTTTTACAGTCATATTATTAATTGCATCCTTTTTGAACAAATGTGTTCATTTCTTTACTAAACACAATCTTAGTAACTTCAACAGTGTGCATTGAAGGAGGGAGCTTCATAGAGACTTGTTATATCAGGGGTGCTCAACCTTCCTGCAGAGTTCAGCTCCAACCCTGATCACACACAACTGAACCAACTAATTAGGATCTGAAGGAGCACTTGATAATTACAGACCCCTGTGCTGTATAATATAGGCTAATAAACAACACCTTCGAGATACCCTGTCATTCTAACGTCATGCAAATAGTTTTGTCTTATAACAGATCACCAAACACTTGCTACCTTGCTTCACTTTCTCCAGTGTTTCATAGATGTGTGCGTTGCCATGGAGACTCTCTATATGGGTTCAGAAATGTTCTCTATAGCCGTGTTGAAGCCTTGCCTTGGTTTGAATAGAGAAATGTAGCCTTTGGTTTGGCTCTTCTGCCGTTCTTGGCTCTTTGAGCGTTTTGCTTGCCTCTTGCACCTCGCAGTGTGTCCAAGTCAGATCTAAGCGTGTTTGCAGACTGAATGCTGGCAGGCCTGTTTGGCTGATAAAATCCTACAGGCTGTGAGAAACCAAAGAACAAATTACATGGACATCTTTAGTCAATATTTTTTTGGTCCATATATCTGTGGTTTTAATTTCGGTTTGAACTTAGCTTATGAGGTTTTTCAAGAAATATTAGAATATGTAATTTCAGGTTGCATATCCCACTAGTCACCTTTTAACAATGAGACTTTGGTAGGGTTGTCACACCCAGGGTCGGAAATGAATGGGGGCCTGAGGCAAAAATTGCACCAAATGAAAAATAATCTATAATAATAATAATTCTTAAACGGTTTGATGAAGTCAATATGCTAGAGAAGTGTTGAATAGGAATTACAAAAAACATAATATTTTTCTTCAACAGAATTTATTGCGCATGACCTTTTAAGGCTACGGTGTGGCCATAACATTGTTTACAGGAGCTGCATCTGTGGCATTTATTCAACTTTATTGTCATTGCACGTGTAAGATACAAGGCAATGAAATGCAGTTAGCATCTAATCAGAAGTGCAATAAGCAGAAGTACATGATACACAGTGCCTGCAATGTTACATATGTACAGAAATATACAGATAAAGCAGTCCTATGGACATAATTACAAATGGATAAATGGAATAAGCGATACATTAAGATATATAAACACTAGTGCACTGGACATTGAGAGTGCATTGAAAATGAACATTTCCAGTACATAGTACACAGTGTGTAGATGGATCCATTCCATATTCTGAATGTACAGACAGTAGTGCATGTAATAAGTTTAACAGAATGTTTTTTTGTTCTCTATATAAACAGATTTAGTGATGGGGAGGGGTGAAGAGTGTGTAGTGGTGTGTGAGGGGGGATCGTCGGGCAGAGTTCAGTAACGAGACAGCAATAGGGCAAAAGCTGTTCCTGAGTCTGCTGGTCTTTGTTCGGAGGCTCCTGAAGCGCCTCCTAGAGGGCAGTAGGCTAAACAGTCTACGGTCAGGGTGAGAGGAGTCTATAAGAATGCAGCGAGCTTGACGTAGACAGCGTCCTCAATGGCAGGAAGTGATGTCCCTGTGATGCGTTGGGCAGTTTTCACCACTCTTTGCACTGGCTTGCGGTCAGCAACTGAGCAGTTCCCATACCAGACTGTGATACAGTTGGTCAGGATGCTTTCGATTGCACACCGGTAGAAGTTCACCAGAATGGCTGGATACAAGTGGTTCTTCTTCAGTTTCCTAATGAAGAAGAGGCGCTGGTGAGCCTTCTTGACTAGGCTGGAGGTGTTGGTGGTCCAGGTCATGTCCTCTGAGATGTGGGTTCCCAGGAACTTGAAGCTGGAGACACGTTCAACAACCATCCCGTTAATGTGGATGGGGTAATGCGTGCCTCCTTTCTTCTTCCTGAAGTCCACAATAAGCTCCATTGTCTTGCTGGTGTTAAGGAGCAGGTTATTGTCAGCGCACCATGCGGTCAGGTGCTGTATCTCCTCCGTGTAGGCAGTCTCATTGTTGTCTTTGATGAGGCCAATCACGTGGTGTCATCTGCGAACTTGATTTATTGGGTATGGATTCATGTACAGGCCTGCACTTCACATCCCCTGCACAGCCTGGAACATTACATTTATTTCCATGATCTGCCATTTTCGCTGTTGTCCTCGCTTGTTTATTTACAACACCTGCAGGACTTCTGATGGTTCAGCTCGTGCTTGCCTAGAACAAGGGCGGGGCGGGTTTATGGGATGATGGGGCGTAGTGATGCCGACTGTTGCATCACAGTCTGTGTTATGTTCTAATTCGCCTGTTTTTCAGCTGTTTTTCTTAATCACCAGATTTACATAAGGAGGAAACAATGGTGTCTGAGGTTCACTGCATGTCATTTCCATGCACAGAACTGTTATTATTTAACTATGCCAAGGTAAAGACAGTTTTTCATTCTATGGCACCTTTAATACTTTGGTGGATGTAGATCTGGGTGGAGCAGGGTGCAGTAAACACAATAATTTGAATAAATTGTTTTCCATGATTAATCACACCAAATTAACATGCTAAATTGACAGCCCTAAAATAAACAGATATGCCATGCCAGATGCAGATTCTGTTCCACCAAGATGGCTTTTGTTGATAAAATGTATTGAAGTGGTTTGTTTAATTTAAGTGTTTGACATAAAATACATCATAAATGCATTTAATAAGGTAATTATAATAATCGTCCCTTGCTGTTAAGAAAACTTATAGGGGGCAAATTACTTTCCCCTTTAATGGTGTATTACAAAGTCTTGATTTTGTTTTGGGGTGGACTAGAACATTCATTATTTTTCACATAATTTTCATTATTACAATACCTCTCTCCCCAGCCTGGCACAAACAGCTCCATTAGTTCCAGCTTGGTTAGCTTGTGATTGGTTAGCTGTCCCAGTGCGTTGTGATTGGTGAACATCTTAGACGTGTTTCAGTGCTGCCCCGCCTCTTGCCAAAGCAAGCAGCACGTGCAGTCTGCTCCGGTATTAAGGATGCCGTCAATATTGCCATATCAATTTGAGCTGGATTCAGACTCCGAGACTATTGAACTAGAGAATCGTGCAGAACCTTTGCACGCACAGATATTGCAAGACATATTAGAGTGGTAATATTATTAATGTTGTTGTTTTAGATAGGGTGTAAACAACAGCTTAAAAATAACTGCATTGACTATGTACAGATAAGTGCAACGGTAATATGTATTATGTTTATTTTTCTTTAATTCTAACATTCTAACACGAATTGCAGTGAAATGTTATACAGTTGAATTTATTTATACCATAATCTCATAATTGAAGTGTAAATTCTGCAGATTACATCATTGTCCAGTATTGTACTGTCAGCTATTTATAAGTGGAACTAGGAACTGCTCCGTTTTTCTGTAAAAGCTTTTTGGGTGAAACCAGCACTGTACTCCCTCATGTTGTAGAAGTAAAATGCGTAGCACACAGAACCAAATTAGGGTTCTAATGCTCAGGAACAGAGTTAAAGTTAAAGAGTTCTTGTTTTCCTTTTCTTTAGTGTGTTATGTAGCTGTTTGTGCTTGTATAAGCACAGTTACAAAGCTCAAAGTCTCCCACAAAATGATTTATTCTATCTAAAAGAGAAGCCAGATCCAGACTGGGCTAAAACGCCTCATTTAAACACACCCCACATGTCTACGTCACGATGTGGAAATATTTTCCTAATGCCGCCCAAATGTTCACGCAAAGAAAGAAGGCATGGTTTCAGGTACGCAGTAGTGTTGAAGCAGCCGTGTCAGGGAGACGCTGTGTTTCTAGGAGAAAGCAGCACTTTATTTGGTCTTCCGAAAGTAGATGCATTTAGGAATCATTGGTGAAGATTTGTTTGCAACAGAACAGCACAACCCAAATGTTTAGAATTTGTGCAACGTGTTTTATGGACGACCGTTTTGTGAACCTAGGAGAGTACAAGGCTGGCTGCATGAAGGCTATTTCTAAAAAACAAAAAGGGTAAATTCAGACTTTGCTATAACAAGCTGGAGCTTATGAATCAGCGACTGTAAGTGTGTTTTGTTATTAAAGTACATTTACATTTATGCATTTAGCAGACGCTTTTATCCAAAGCGACTTAACAGTGCATTCAGGCTATACATTAAAAAAAATTATCAGTATGTGTGTTCCCTGGGAACACACAATCTTTTGCGCTGTTAATGCAATGCTCTATCACTGAACCACAGGAACACTGGCAAAAGTATTTGCTATTGACTGTTCAAATGCAGAGTTTTGCGCATTTGCGTCTGTGTGTGTGTGTGTGAAAGAGGGAGAGAGAGAGGGAGAGAGAGAGAGGGTCACAGCACAGCGTTGTGTGTGCGTGTGTGTGAGAGAAAGGGAGACACGGTCACACAACCGCGGCTTGTGTACAAACACATACGAGCTTCATCACTGTGTCTGTCTCGTGACTCTGTTCCTCTCTCGGGCTTGAACTGATGGTAAAACTAAGGACATTATTAACTGTCTTTATATTTACTTTGAAAGCTAAAGCTCGCGATTATGGTAAGGAGCGTTACATTTCCGATGCGCGCTTGTGGTGTTCGGCCAATCACAATGCACTGTTTCAGCTGGCCAATCAGAGCAGACTGCGCTTGTCGGAAGGAGGGGCTTTCGTTCGAGAGAGGCGGGGCATAGAGGAACTACAATAATGTACAGTTTTTGAAAAATACTGTGTTCTTTGAACATTAAATTATGTCAACATATTCTGTTACACCAAATACACAAAATAATGATCTTTAAAATTGCATCATATGACCCCTTTAAAAATACATTGCAATCACTGTTTCCTGACGTCATCCGCTTTAGGAAGGAAAAAGAGGTTTGGGCACGGGGGTAAAAAACTGCGTTTCTTCAACATGGTGAAAACTTGATGCTACAGCAGCACTTCTTCATCATCATCTTGTCTCGTGCACTCAACCAATAGTTCTAACCATGACCTCGCCTTTCCACACCCCCCAACCATTCGAATTTATTAGGCAGGATTTATTTGAATGATATTCTAATGAGCCACTTTGTGATATCCCAACACCCGGGAAAAAAAGTGTAGTCCAAACAAGCCGTTCATTGTAGTTCTTGAAAAGGGATTTTTGGAGTGGACTTTGATATTTGTAACTTTGAAATTTGTAGATATTTCTTATGCCCAAACATACACACTACACACTGACTAAAATTCAAAAAGTGAAAAAGCATGACAGGACTCCTTTAATTTTTGGCCCTGGTCAAACCTCAAGACTGTTTTTGATGAAGTCTTGTCCTCTTCTGTTGAAGGTCTGAAAGTAATTAAGGATGGAAGATGATTGACACGCTACTAAACACACGAGGTTCTCCAGATCAGTGTTTTAAATCCAACAAAGTGTTCACACACTTCAAGAAGTCAATCTACTGGCTTATGAATAGTTCTCCCGAGACATCAGACCGGAAGAAAGTGTTTCAGCTGAAAGAATGACACTCATGACCTTTACGCTTTTCAAAAATTGCTCGCATTGTCTTGTTCAGAACTCATTTTGAAGAGTGCTCCACTCAAATGATTTGAATACTGTGACTGCAGCGCTCTCAAATGAGACGGCCGCATCTCTACCCCCTTCCGTCTCTGTGAAGTGTGAAATGTCCTTCCTGCGAGTGCGTCCGAGTTGCTAACGAGTGCAGTGCCGAGGAAACGGACAACATTTGGGGCCCTTCAATTATTTTCTGTTTGTTTTGCGCTCAGGGAACGAAGCCTCTTGTGAGTGAGACCGCTAATGGCTAGTGACAGAGAGGAGCGAGATGTCAAAACCCAACCGTTAGCTTTTCATATCTCATCCTTTCAGTGCTCGGCAGCCCAGCTGAGCTTTTTGGCCTGAACCTTCGTTATTATGCATAGCTTCCTCTTTTCCATCGTCTGCCTCATCTTTTCTTCCTCCACCCCAAGAGTTTCTTTTTTCTGTGTGTGTGTGTGTGTGTGTGTGTGTGTGCTGTGTGTGTGTGTGTGTGTGTGTGTGTGTGTGTGTGTGTGTGTGTGTGTGTGTGTGCTGTGTGTGTTGAGACTTTAGGCAGTTGCTTAAATCTTCGCTCTTCACTTGTAATGTGAAGGCAGTTGCACGTTTTATGCCAGAAAAATGTCCGTCTTCTGTTAAAACGGTTGCAGTTGCATGGCATTTGCATGGAGAGATCAAGAAATTCTATAATACTTGAAGTTGTCCATTAGCATTCCCATTCATCTCAATGGTGGTTGCTCAGGACTCCCCATAAGTATATAAAACTACTAGGGGTGTGCGATATATATCGTCTGCGATAATATCGTAATAGTTGTTTTAACGATGTGCAATTTGACAATATTGAGTATTTTGCAAAAACCAAACAAAACGGCTACAGAGTGCACGCATACATTAGCCTGCGCGGTGATGAAGGGGTTAAACGGTGCACGTGCATTATTTTACTGCATGATTCAGTTTATTAAAATGCATTAAGAGTGATCGCAAAATTCAAGACATGGGGGCAGAAAATGTATATATTTATGTTTCACATAGTTAAATTTACACAAAAAGTGCAGTTTGTTCCTCAAAAATAAGCATGATTACAAATGTGATATTGTTTTTTTATAGAACAGTTCAATAAACAATAAGTTAATATTAAGATACTTACGTTTTAGACACCATATTGCTTGTTTTGCTCCATTTCGCCGACAAAAAATAATCCCAAACAGCTACAGCGATGTTTTGCGTCTCTGAGCAACATGAGAGTGATTCGTTCCTAATTGATTCAATCGTTTAAATGATTCGGTTCAATCGCAGTGACTCACTTGTTAAATTAATCAATCCTTTAAATGATTTGGTTCAATCGCAGTGACTCACTTGTTAAATTAATTAATTGTTTAAATGATTCGGTGCAGTCGCAGTGACTCACTTGTTAAATGAATCAATCCTTTAAATGATTTGGTTCAGTCGCAGTGACTCACTTGTTAAATGAATCAATCCTTTAAATGATTCGGTGCAGTCGCAGTGACTCACTTGTTAAATGAATCAATCCTTTAAATGATTTGGTTCAGTCGCAGTGACTCACTTGTTAAATTAATTAATTGTTTAAATGATTCGGTGCAGTCGCAGTGACTCACTTGTTAAATTAATCAATCCTTTAAATGATTCGGTTCAGTCGCAGTGACTCACTTGTCAACAGTGACTTACTGCCACCTACTGGCGGTTAATTTAACATTTAAAGTCTATTTTTATTTTTTTAAATAATTGTAAATATCAGTATTCAATATTTTATGTTTAAAACGTCAAATTATGCATTTATACATCTAAACACCTTCAGATGCAACTTCTGAAAAGATTCATTCTTGATGATACTGGTTTAATTTGTTTGGTAACCGCCTAAATGTGTATTATCTTAATTAACTGATTAAATGTAACAATTTGACTCAAAAGATGTACACTTTTAGGATTTTTTTTTTTTAGAAAGGCAAAAATCTATTTAAACTTAAAGTAAAATATAAATTAATCACTAATGTGAACTGACCACACAGAATATGAATATCATAAACTGCAGCTGTCCAGTCAGATATCAGCACAACAACACACTCTGCAAAATATCGTCTAGTTATCGTTATCGGAAAAATCCCAAAAAATATAAAGATATAATTATTTTCAATATCGCACACCCCTAATAACTACACACAGTTTTGCTCATTTTATTTCTTGCTAAATTATGTAGTTGCAGAATCTACCAGCAGCGAGTAACCTATTCACGCTAAACCATGACCGCTTGGGAGAGATTATTGCAATTAGTGACTACAGATGGGGCACGACTGAACACTTCTGGATTGTAAAGAAGGCCGTTAAGTCATTGAATTACTCACTCAACCTTTTTATTAAAAACATTCATTCATTTGTTCAGTAACGCCACTACTGAGACTGTTCCTGCTTTGGCTTTTTTGGAGGTATTTTAGTTGGTAAACCAGAAATAGGTAATATACAAAAGTTTGAGGGGTTTAATAAAAATACTGTTTCTCAACCAGGATGCATTAAACTGATTAAACATGTCAGTAAAGACATATAATGTTTCAAATGTGGTTCTCATTAACATCAAAGAGTCCTGAACAAAATGTGGGTTTCCAAATTAGTAATAATCATACATGTTTCTTAAGCAGCAAACAAACATGATGCTGAAAAATAAGCATGAGAAGAGCCATTTTAAATCTAAATAATATTTCAAAATTTTACTGCTTTTACTGTATCCAATAAATGCAGCCTTGGTGACCATATACGAGACTTCTTTCAAAAACATTCAAATCGTACCAACCCCAAGATTTTATTTTATTGTATATTTATTATATTATTAAATTAACATATTCACATATGATGTTATGTATTTATATTTTATTTATGTAGTTAGTGGGTATTAATACTGAGTTATGTCTTGCAGTCTCTTTTGGATGCTTAGATAAATTCAATATATTCACATATAATTTTATTTATTTATTTCAGTATGTATGTATGTAGTTATTAATACATTATTTTGTCTTGCAGCCTCTTCTTGATGCTTTGGCAGATCTCCCTGAATGGTATGGAGTCAAAAGCATGCAGGCCAACTGGATTGGCGACTGCTCAGGCTGCTTTTTCAACCACATATTGAAGGTACTGAATGCTTCATCTATGAAATACACTTACAGCTCTTGTGCAACCAGACAGGATTTGGTTTTTATCAGCTTCACAACTCTTTCAGCGCTTTCTATGAAATGATGAATTTCCATGCTGGCATGTGAGCGTGTGCATTTCATCAGGTTCGATTCGGAGTTTGGCTGCAGGCTGTGTACTGTGTGTACAGCTTTGTTTCTTTGAGTTTTCTTGTTGTGGGAGGATATTTGTGCTTTTTAAAATCATAATTTGATTTCCAGCACAGTGTCCGTTTGCCAGAATTGGTTTGTGTTGCATCTCTGTTTGTCAGGAGGATGGTCGTGACTCAGGGGAGGTGTTGTCTGCATACACTTGTTCTCCAGAGGCCGTGTTCGGAGGGGCTTTTGTCTCAGTCCTGCCCTCCCACCGGCTGTTGCACGGCTCCAGTGCCCTCAAAACAGCTCTGCTCAGAGCCCTGAGACCCGGCAGAGGTGAGAAACACACACACATACTCCTGAAGGCACAGATATTAGGTGCTTGAGAAGTGATTCTCTCGGGAACATCATCTATTGAAACTGAAGGGGTTCAACGGGGTTCAATGGTGAAACATATTCCATCAGCACTTTTAAAGTTTTGCACCAAAATATTTGTTTTTACTGAAACCGAAATTACAGTTTTCCAAAAGAAAAGCCGAGAATTGTTTATCAATTAATTAGATGTATTTAATCATCAACACGGAGTTGTTCAAACATTTAAAGAGCACATAAGGCAGTTTTTTGATGTCACATTTTTAATAATAGAATTATGTTTTACTCAATTTGTTGTTGAAATATAGGCATTTAAATGGTGGCTGTAACAAAAAATAGTTTTCATAATAGATTTATTAAAAAAATCGATGCTAATTTTCTAATTTCTAATAACTAATTTTCTTAGTTCAATCAATTCTCATAATCAATCATGTTAAATAGTGTAATTTGTGGTGAAAAACTACATTACCCATGATGCTGTTCCACCAATTCCACCAATCAGTCATAGTGAATTCAATACCACTTAAGCTCCGCCCATTCATGACACTTCATCAACAATGTAAATAAGCTGTCTTAGCTCTTTGTATATATACATGCATATTTTGCAATGAACTTAAAATGTATTGTTTCTATAGATCCCATAAACAACTTTAAATCAATAGTTACACATTTCACTATTAATTTGATTTGTCATTTTCAATAGTTAATATGATTGTAGTTATTTCTTTCCTTAAAGCCGTTAAGTACACCATCGTGTCACATTGTCTTTTTCTCCAATTCTATGCACTCCAATGCATTAAATAATGATGTAAAAATATAACGAATATATAAAATAGTGCATACACTACCAGTCAAACGATTGGGATCATTACGATTTTTGAATGTTTTTAAAAGAAATCTCTTATGCTCACAGAAATAAATGACATTTAAAAATATAGAAAACTGTTTATTTAAATTGCGATGATGTTTAACAATATTACTGAAAAACACACCATAGGAGAAGCACTAAAAAACATCACTATTTAGGTCAATGATTGTGTTTGAGGCATAACTGAAAACACGTTTGACTGCTGAACGTTTGTTGCATCCCTAGCTTATATTTCATGAAGTGATTTACACGAGGAAGACAGTAAAGAATGAATGCATGTAATGAAGATCTACAGATGGTGTGTAGGTGTGCTTTAACTCTCCAGGCTGTGGTTGTTAGTTGTTGATTGTGTGGTCTCGCTCCAAACCGTGAAATAACTGAATCCCAAAGGCTTTGGAAAAGGAACAGATTTCGGTTATTGAGATCTCAGATTCAGCCTTAGTTTGATTGACCTTTGACTCCTGCTTGTGCAGACAGCCTGACCGAGGTCACGGCCCTCAACGTGTTCACCGGCCGCGAGGTTCCAGTGGTGATCTCCGGCAAGAATGAGTTCGACGGACATCTGGACTCTGTGATAGGTGAGATGATGCTTCTCTCTGTGTGCGTGTGAGGGAGGATCTCGCTCTGTAAAGCTTTAGTTTGTTAATGCAGTACATTCAGAATGCATTTGGATTTTATCCAGCAGGGACAGCACATTTTGTATGTGAGTGAATATCTTAAGGAGAATCTATGGAATGCATCAGGGATGTGTACTATAGACACTATAGACACCTCATTAAACAATTTCCCAGCATGCTGTGCTCCAGCATCAAGGATTTCTGTAAGAGCTCTTCAGCCTCTTCTGTGCTTTTGTCATCGCATGTACAGTTACCTCAAAGAGTATTTAGACACTTATAGCATGTATGGAAGTCAATGAAATAATGCTTATTAAAATGTTTCATTTGTGTATTGAATAGACTCAAGAAATGTTTTTAAATTCTGATTTAGAGTAAAAAAAATCAAGAAGCTTTATCCAACCTGAAATTGCAATGGAATTAAAATCCTGAAATTATTATATGTAATATATTGTTGAAATAAAATTATTTTTCTTATTATTTTAAATAAACTATAAAGTAGTTTTCTTTTTAAATGTTATTCATATTTAAAAAACAATTTGTCCAAGTCAGTGCAGGGTTGTTGAGTTGTAATGATTTTGTTTCACAGATAAGACAACCACTAAAGAATAATTGTTTTTAAATACGTGAATATAAATAACGTTTTCTATATAAAATACAGTATATACGAATAAGTTAAATGTATTTTTTTATGACATTGCAAGAGTAATTCAGGTTTTCAAATAGTAAACCCTAGGAATGATATTTATAATTCAAAGAAATCATATTTATATACTCCGTCAGTATAAATCATTCTATATATTTTAAAATAATGATTAAGACACAAACACTCACGTCTATGCGGTGTTTAAGAATATGTTTTTCTTAATGTTTACACTGATTGACATCATATGAAATCTTGTATTTTGTATAAACTGTACATTTCAGTATAAAGTTGTGCAACCAACATGAATGTGAATATTATGTTTCTGCTAACTTGACATTAATTTTGACCCACAATGCTGTTGCATTAGATTAGAGATGAGATTAATAAAGTATCAAACCAAATGACATGTACAAACTTGTATTTACACACATTTATGTGGCTAATAGTATACACAAATCAATAAACAAATCAGACTGCTATTTGATGAGTAAAAATGCATGAAGTGACTCTTAAACAAGGCCTTAGGTGAAGGATCCAGTCCAGAATTTAACATCAGAACTCTAAACAATCGCAGACAGTCACACTTCTTGCATTTGTCATTAGACATGTAAACTAGTTTTCTTTAAAACAACTTTTTAATTCTTTATTCAGGCATCCCAGAGAGCAGTGAGGAGGACGCAGAGTTGGCTCAGTCTCTGGGTTTGAGCTGGAACTCTGTCCTGAAGACAGAAGACGACGGAACGCAGACTTTAATAAACTCAGATGAGGTAAACTCATCATCACGATTAAACATGAGAGCAGAGGTTAACCAGCTAACCGTTACACGTCCTGATCATCTCATCCGCTGTAGTTCACAGGTCAAAGCCGGGCAGAAGCGTTTAACTCTGTTACTCAGAAAGCCCGGGAGAGGAACGCCGGTGGATACCTCACTAGTGCCAAGTTACGTGATTGGCTGATCTCGAGGCAGCGCTACTGGGGCACACCCATTCCCATAGTGCACTGCGGCACCTGCGGGCCTGTGCCAGTTCCAGAGGAGGAGCTGCCAGTCATGCTACCTAAAGTACCGTCCCTCACCGGAAAAGGGGCGTCGCCCTTAAAGACGGCACGGGATTGGCTGAGATGCCAATGTCCGAGGTGAGTGCCAGAGTTTGAGTTAAAAAAATTATCTTTCTCTATGATAGTCAGTCAAAAGTAGATGTTAGTCGTGTTAGCCGTATTTAGACATGTAATTGACCCTTTGCAAAGACCTGCCCCCTTAGTTACTGTTGCTACGTCTGACATGCCACACATCACGTTCTTATTTACGCGGAGCAAAGAGAAAACTGACAATGCACCGACAGACAAGATCGAGCAAGTTATTTCTAGTATGAAACACAGTCTCAGCTTTCAAATGTGGTCATATTTTTAAGAAATTAAAACAATTTGTGTCGTGACAGATCTCTGTAGCGCCTCAGTTCAAGCGGTACGTGAACTGATCATCTCTTCCTCTTTACTAGTTATTGCACCAAATAAACATGAATGCACATCAGAGGGTATCTTGTTTCCACCGCAGAAAGACGTCAATATACACCGTTTTTCAAGTTCAAGTCCACCGACGTTAATCTATTCTCCTGTCTGCTTTGTTTGTCGGATAAATATGGCAGATTCAGCGTTCTGATTGGTCAGATTGCCTGTCAATCAAACTCCTGGCGAAGGGTGAATTAGATTATAAAGGAATATTATTATATTTACATATTATAGAATGTCATATGGAAGAACACAATAATGTTCATTTCATAAGTTAATGTGCACTAACAATGTAAATATTTCTAAAGTATTTATTAATCTTGGTTTATATTAATTTCGATATTTAGCAATACTTAACAAAAAAGCTAAAGTTATATCTGTTAATATGATTTAATGAACCTGAGCCAACATGAACTAACAATGAACAATTGTAGTTTTGTGAACAAAGATGAATAAATACTGTAACAAATGTATTCTTTATTCTTCGGTAATGTTAGTAAATGCATTAACTAACGTTAAGTAATGAGACCATACTGTAAAGTGTTTTGCTTTATTTTTTTGTGTGTGTTTTGTTGTACTTTGCTTTATTTTGTCTTTGCTTTTATTGTTTGTTTTTGTTGTTTTTTGCCTTGCTTTTGGTCTGCTTTTCTCTACTTTACTTTTCTCAGTTTTGTTCTAATCTGGTGTGTTGTGTTGTATTTTTGTTTCTTGCTTTGCTTTGTTTTTAGTTTTGGTTTATATTTGGATTTACTGTTTATTTATTCCTGTGATTTGTTTATCTTTTTCTTCGTTATTTTGTGGCTTTTTTGTTTTATTTTGTTTTGTCTTTGCTTTGTTTTTTGTTTTGTCTTTGCTTTGCCTTGCCTTGCCTTGTCCTGTCCTGTCCTGTCCTGTCCTGTCCTGTCCTGTCCTGTCCTGTCCTGTCCTGTCTTGCCTTGCCTTGCCTTGCCTTGCCTTGTCCTTGTCCTTGTCCTTGCCTTGTCCTTGTCTTGCCTTGCCTTGTCCTTGTCCTTGTCTTGTCTTGTCTTGTCTTGTCCTTTCTTGTCCTTGTCCTTGTCTTGTCTTGTCCTTGTCCTTGTCCTTGTCCTTGTCCTTGTCCTTGTCCTTGTCCTGTCCTGTCCTGTCCTGTCCTGTCCTGTCCTGTCTTGTCCTTGTCCTTGTGCCTTGCCTTTGTTTTGTTTTACTGTGTTTATCTTTTTGCCTTGCTTTTTGTTTTTTGATTTGAATAAGGAGAGTACACACACACAACACAGTGAATTTGAACCTGCATCCCTCATTTGAGCACCAAGGAGCTGTCTGGAGCGTGTGCACTAACCACTAGGCCTTTTCTCAAAGGAAATTTCTTCTCCGATTAGAGGTCAGCCTGTTTGGTTTCTTTGGCGCAAGTCGGAGTAAAAATTGAACTCTGAGACAATCAAAAGTGGTTTGATAAGAGTTTAATTTGGTGGCATTGTGATATAAGTGGAATCATTTTCTTCCATTATCTGAGTTTTTGTACTCCCACTCTGTCATGTGAAATAATGGCAGACTCCACCAGAACTCATTGTCTGAGATCTCATCAAAACAGAGCCAAGTTCAGACCCAGCCAGACTAAAGTGGCTTGTTTCTGAGAGCTCTTGTCCCCTGGAGACTACAGGGATCATTACCACTGACTCATGGAGGTGGTGAAGATGTGCACACAGATAGCACCTCCTCACTGTGAAGGGTATTAATAGACCCTCTCTGACCATGAAGCGGACTAATGCTGGCTGAGCCGCTTAAAACTGATGACATTTTTACGAAAATCCTCTGTCGGATAGACACATGAATGGAGAGACAAATGCATATTAGCGGCCTGATTTCATGCATTTGTAAAATATCCACTCAGCATACACAGACACAGAAATATGGATCAGTAGAGGTCGAACATTATGGGATTTTAGTGGCTGATGCCAGTATATGTAAAGCAGGGTGGCAGATGGCTGATTTGATGCCGATATTTATAATGACAATTCTAGAAAGTTAAAAAGAGAAGCAACAAGAGGCCAAAATCTGCATCTGGGGACCACATTTGAATTTAAGCGAATGTAAGGGCTAATACTAATTGTTTCCTTTTTTAAGCAAGACAAGATAAAACATTTTAAGTTACAAAAATGTTTCATATGCCCATATCCAAGTCCACAATTAGCTAAAAAGTAAGTATTCATATGCACATTTTAAATATACAGTTTCTCTCTTATGAGAATATAAACAGACCAACAATTATCTTACTATATTGGTTATCTACTGATATCAGAATTTTATTTATTTATTGTAATAGGCCATTATTGAATATTTATCTGGCGATTTTGGGTATTAATTCAATCATAATCTAGCACTAATTTCATGAAATAGTGATTAAGGCAAATATTGTACAACCTCTATCTCCTAAACCGCTCTTAAAACAACAGTGTTCATGACGGGGTGTGTTGCTGTGTACCAATATATTTTAGGGTGTTTTTCATTCGATTTTTTTATATAGATTTTTTTATTTTCAAACAAAGTAATATTGAAAAACAAAGCCTGTTATATATTGGTTATCAGCCATAACATAAGCCATAAGCCATAACCATTGTCATATTGGTATCAATCACATTTTAATAGCAGTGCATTATTACTCCCATTGCACTGGAAATATTTTACGTCCAATCAGATGCTTTCTGAACAGGAATCTTCTCTCCCCATAAATGATAATTATCTACACATACAGTAAGTATGTCTTAAATTGAATATGCTTCCTGTTTTTTACTCTACTTATTTTACTGTAGCAACTGGTTTTATGACAGAAATTGTATTATTTCATATTAAGTCCAATAAATATGTATTAGACTACATTTATTAAAAATTGTATTTAATTTGTTAACTGCGGCTGTTATGAGCTGTCAGTGTGGCTGAACCTAATGTTAACTAATTAAAAAACGAATGGCCTTACAAATGGTAGAGAGAAACTATGAATACTGTGCAAAAAGGTATGTTTATTACAGAGCAGAATCAAGATCTTTAAGTTTCTGAACCTTTATGAGTTCTGGATCAAGCTCTTGTATGTTTTGTTCTGCTTTCTGGCCTTGGCTCTCTTCAGAAATGTGAAGAAGTGATTGAAATCATGTGTTAATGAGTCACAGGTCTGTTGAATTACTGCAGCAGCTGTTGAAATTAGGGCAGGTGCTTCGGTGTGTTGCATCAGAAGGATTGTAGTTTTGGACTTGAATCTGGATGCCCTTAATAAAGCTTTAGCGATTGTATTTTCTTTAGATTTAAAGAACAGCAAATTAGGAGTTTAGTGAGGCAAAAGTCATAGTTATTGGTTTGTTAATAGAGAGAAACTTCTACACACCCAATTTTAGCATTTTGCCAAAAAAGCCTTTTAGTATTATTCTAGATCTTTTAAAACGTACTATGATTTCGTCCATGCCATTAGTTAATGTGTGTAAAGTCCAAGTAAATCAGTGTAGAAACTCATAATGGCAGTATTTGATTCAGACGGTACTGTTTTCGTCTTTGCTCCGGATCATCTCTTATCCGTGAGACCTCGAGGAAAATCACCTGGGTTCTTTAATGATCGCCTACATTGAGTGAAGTGGCTGTGGAGAGAGAAAGACACGGAAAGCAGATAAAGAGAGAGATGGTGCTTATCTGCCTCGTCCTTGAGGAAAAGAGGAGTCATTTCCTGAGCTGTGATATTGTCTCGGGCTTCGCTGTTAGACGTTTAATTGAAATCTGAGGATAACGATCTCACAGCCGGATTCTGGTGCTGATTATGTTTGAGTGTTTGTTGTGGGTCACTAACACATACATATAACTGCACAACAAAACTCGCTTTCAACCCAGCCTCGTTGGAAAATTGTGCCTGAGGTGACATTTCTGCAAAATGTTACTTGGTTGTCTGTGGTCGTTTGCAGCTAAGATGCAATTTAGCCTAATAGTGACTTAAAGGGCCAGTAAGTCGCTAAGTAAACTTAAACACTACTAAATATTTTTGCATTGCACCATTAAACTTAGTTACGTAACTCTAGATAGAAGCCTCTGACAGGAGTAAGAGTTTGAACAAACCAGCAGATTGATTGGAATGCATTAATAAGCTCGTTTTTACAGGCATACTTTCTCATTTACATGTTAAGAGACAGAACATTATGTGAATAAATGCTGCTTCACTGCGTTCAGCAACTTTCACTTAAGAATTGAAAGGCTGCTTTTGTTCATTGAAAGTAAATGTCATATTATACAACGACGAACTACTTTACAGAGAGCTTCAGCTTATGAACAAATGGTGCAACAAATACAGAATTAGTTATGCACTAGCTAGTAGTGGCAAAGCCTCTAGTATGCACTTTACATTATGATTTAAGTAAGAACTAATGAATGGCTGGTGCTACTCTATGTTGGTGTGTATTACACATAAAAGTGATTTGGGCAGTTCAAGGTTAAGGTAATTAGTTCAATTAGTGCTCAAGGAAGTCATGTTTTCAGGTCTAAAATCCAGGTTCACTCTATCTAGCAAAACACTGCAGAAATGGAAACCAGAAATAATAATAATAATAAAACTGTCATTATTTACTTACGCTGACTGACTTTGTAGAACGTGTATTTTGATTTGTTTTGGTGGAACCATGCATCATTTAACTCTTTCCCCGCCAAATGTTCCAGCTTTTCGTGTTTTCACTGTTATACACTCAGGGGTGCTATTACGCATCTCCTGAATGAGTCTCAAGTGCTGGTGAAAATGGATGCTTGAAGCTAGAATAAAACTGATTTTTTTTTTTAAGTAGAGGTTCTGTTCTTTAATTTGATGTATTGCATGTTCGGATATACAACAAACTATTCTGGAGGCCATAACATTTTAGTGAAAATGTAAAAAATGCTGGCGGTGGCTGGCAACTTTTTTCAGAAAGGCTGGCGGGGAAAGAGTTAAAGTCACAGTGAAACAGAAGTAGTGACAGAGAACAGATGTAGGGTGGGGACTTGGTTCTGTGTACTGGGTGTTGATTGGATGTTGAGATGTGGGCGTGGGAGGCAAATAAAAGGGGTGTGGTTTAAGCAGACTTAATGCAGATGATGTTCTGCATGCATCACTAGAGAGAAATCTATAGTTTTTACTTTTAAGATCCAGTTTTGATATTGTGATTTAAGATTACAAGGACAAAAATTTAAGGATTACAATTTCAAAAAATGAAACGCACAATTTTTTCTTTCATATCATGATCTATAATATGTGTATAACATATGCAGAAAATCCATCTATAACATATACAAAATAGGTAACAAATATTTAATGCCAACTTTATAGGAATATTTTAGCCAAAAAAGCAAATTAGCTAAAACTGTACTCACCTTTGGGTCACCCAAGATGTAGATGAGTTTGTTTCTTCATCAGATTTGTGAAATGTGTCACTGCATTAGTGTCTCAGCAATGGATACTCTGCAGTGAATGGGTGCCGTCAGAATGAGAGTCTGATAAAAACATCACAATAATCCACACCACTCCATCAGTTAATGTCTTGAGAAGGAAAATAGAAACAAATCCATCATTAAGGTGCTTTAACATTAAAACTTTGCTTTTGGCCAAATTATTAGTTTATAATCCATAATATTTCTTCCTCCAGTGAAAAAGTCCATCTTCTGTTGCCTCTCACATTGTAAATGGTTCTTGATCTGTGCAGATTTCTCTCCTGATTCAGACCAGATGATAGTTTCACTGTAGATTTTGCCCTGAAGCAGCGTGCTTGACATTAAAACATCTTCATTGATGTCTTAATGATGGATTTGTTAATTACAAATACACAGCTTTTGTCTTCTCCAGATGTTAACTGATGGACTGGAGGGGTGTGGGTTATTGTGATGTTTTTATCAGACTCTCATTCTGACGGCACCCATTCACTGCAGAGCATCTATTGGTGAGCAAGTGATGCAATGCTACATTTCTCCAAATCAGATGAAGACACAAACTAACACGCTTCTTGGATGACCTGAGAGTAAATGTTCAGCAAGTGTATAAAACTATACTGACTGAGCGCTGCTGTACTGTGGTCTCCGGACACCGCTGCCCTCTCTCGTGTTCTCTTCAGCTGTCAGCGCTGAGCTGCTTTCTCTTGTCAGAGTGCATCTAATGGCTTCCTCTCATGACATTCTGTGTTCAGTCTATTATCAGTGCAGCCACAAACACTTCCATTTCATCGATAATGAGTCAAAAAAAGGGCAAAATCAGTTTTTTTCAAAAGCATACATAATGCCCTAATTTCCCCGTGTAACTCTGTTATAAACACACTCTCTGAGCACCTCATTACGGCTCATATGTGGGAAGCTCGTCTCTCACATGGCACCTTGCTTTCAAAGAATTAATCCGCTACACCTTGGCCCTGTTGCTAGGCGACCGCCTGGCGCTTGGCTGCCGCTGCCGCTGCCGGCGGTATAATAGGCTGGATTGTGTGATTATCAGAGACGGGCTGGAGTGGAGGGAGGGCCGTCCGGCCGCACACTTTGGGGATGACGTTAGCAGGGCTGGATTCCGCTCACGTTAATTAGTTTCTTTTGATGCGGATGATTAGCCGTATGAAGTCTGCAGAGACTCGTTAGAGTAAGTGTGACTCTATTGTAAACTGACAGATGGTCCAGAATGCAAAGCGCTGTTTGTTTTGGTGTGAGACTGGCACTCGGAGACAAACGCACGGGACCATGTTCGGGATTTCACTGGTGCCAGCTGAGAAAACACACAGCTGGGTTATTACTGTGAAATATTCATTCAAAATTCAGTTCATTTTCTATCGCAATTTTCAATTGGAGTAGCTCTAATTGTTCATAAAACGTCTTTAGAAATAGAATAGTTTTAGTTTCCATCCTTTATTGTGTCAGAGACACATGGCTGATTCTTGTCTAGTAGATATATAAATATATATATTACCGTAGCAGTACTTATTATCATCTGCAAATCTGAGAGTAAGCCGAGAGTGAATACATGTTAAAATATAATTGATTTCTGTGATGCGCAGCTGTATTTCCAGCATCACTTCTCCAGTCTTCAGTGTCACATGATCTTCAGAAAACATAATAATATACTGATTTGCAGTGTCGGGGGGGTAACGCATTACAAGTAACGCGAGTTACGTAATAATATGACTTTTTTCAAGTAACTAGTATAGTAACGCATTACTTTTTAATTTACTAGAAAATATCTGAGTTAGTTTTTTTCCATTTATTGATGACAGTGTGCCGTATGAACATGATCTTACTGTAGATCTAATCTAGACTAAATATGAATGTGTATTAATTCATCTCACTCGCAAAAAACAGATTCAGTATTCATCAAAATGAATTAAAACAGTGAAATGCAAACTCAGAATATGACGCAAACCTGCAATAATTAAATCTGTTAAACAACACAAATATATCTAATCTCATTTTATTAACCGATGTGTTTTGATGATCCAGTTCAACCATACTAATAAACAATAATTACATTAGATAAACTAACAATTGTGCTTCGTTGTTTAGTGTTTTATTGCTGAAGAGTGTTGAATCTTCTCCTGTGTTCTTCTGTTCAGACGTGATTTACTCGTCCTTCAGTCTGAGGTTTATTCATTACACTTTTTGGTATGAAAGGCTTTTAAATTCACTATAAATATAACTTATTGTATTAAAAACAAACAATCAAGCCCCGCTCATATTTAAAAAGTAACGCAAAAGTAACGCAAAAGTAACGTAACGCATTACTTTCCATAAAAAGTAACTAAGTAACGTAATTAGTTACTTTTTTAGGGAGTAACGCAATATTGTAACGCATTACTTTTAAAAGTAACATTCCCCGACACTGATGATTTGCTGCTCAAGAAACATTTCTGATTATTATATGATATATATGTATTTTATTTTCAGAATTATTTGATAATAGAAAGTTCAAAAGCAGCAATTCTCGTTTTAATTCAGTTGTGCTTGATTTACTAAAATAAACTGAAACTAAAACTAAATTGAAAATATATATAAATAATACAAAATAATAATGATGATAATGATGATGATAAGAAAACACAAAAAATTACAAAAACAACAACATTCTTAAAACTTTAACTAAAGAGTGTAAAAATAGAAAGTGATTCAAAATAATAATAAAAGTTACAATAGTATCTAAATGATAACTTAACTCAGTGGTTATAATAAAGAGATCATAATTTGAATGAATGGTATTCTCGATCTGTATTGTTATAAATCACGTTTCATTAAACATTTGTATATTAGTGCATCTATTTGAACCATGTGTTTAAAAAGGCTTGGATGATGTCACTCCCTTAAATATGATGTCAAAAAGATCAAAGAATTTGTACGATTTTTATTTTTTTTGCTTTTCCATTTTTTTATTTTAAACAGGCTACAGTAGATTGATGTGTTCGTACCTGCATCAAGAGGTTTGCAGCGTCTTGTGCACGCCATAATGGTCTAACAATGTGTTGCACAAAATTAAAAGTTAAATCCACTGCCCTGCGTTTTTAAATGCACAGACATGTTCTGTGTGAATGTCTCCTAATGGGGGTCAAAAAAGACTGAATGACTTGTTTTACTTTGCATTTTAAGTTGGAAAAAAATATTTTAGCTTTAATATGAACATCACCTTTAAATATGTCAAATAGTATGACCAAGTTCAGTGCTCTGGTAATTCTGGTTCATGGAGGCACAAATGGCAGTGTTTGTTGAAACGAAGCATGTCTAGTAGCCCAGCACTCACACTCTTCCTCCTGTTGATGTCAGGTGTAAAGGGCCGGCGGAGAGAGAAACAGACACCATGGACACCTTTGTGGATTCTTCCTGGTACTATTTCAGATACACTGATCCTCAGAACCCGCTGAGGTAAGGAAAAGCGGCTCTGT
>QVTF01008187.1:402500-410000 GCA_003573665.1 Oxygymnocypris stewartii
TTTGTGTGTGTGTATATACATTAAAACAGGTCTGGAACCACATGAGAATGAGTAAATACTGACAGTGTTAAGAACTTGTGCTTTGTGCTAATTTGCCTGTTGAATTTCTCTCATATGCCGGATTGGGTGACCAGTAATGTACAATCCAGTCTCTTGATTTCAGGGAGCCCTTCAGAAAGCTGCTGGTCCAGGGTCTGATAAAGGGACAGACGTTCAGGGTGGCAGAGACCGGCCAGTACCTCAAGAAAGAGGACATCGACTTCACAGGTGTGTGTGTGTGTGTGTGTGTGTGTGTGTGTGTGTGTGTGTGTGTGTGTGTGTGTGTGTGTGTGTGTGTGTGAGTGAGTGAAGATATGAAGTACAATAAAGTGCAGTGTGCTGTACAGGAGTTTTTTTTTAATGCCATCCACCATAGTTTTGTGGTTGTTTTTCTTTTTTTTTTTTTTAAGTATGGGTTCAAACACAGTAGTTGCCCTTACGAGCCCCAACTTTTTTACGCCCCCAGAGCCGGGCTTCAGAACAATTTTCACGTCATAGTTCAGACACGGGCCGGGCCTCCAGCTGTACAAAAGTGCTGGAGTTTGGAAAAGTACTGGAAAGTTTCATCTGGCTCAGAATTAGACTTTCAAACTGTTTAGGAGTGAGTATATCAGAAAAGGCATGTTACGCTGAGAACAAAATTGAGAATGTATAGTTTTGAATACTCTAACAACGCAAATGAAGCCCTTCCTTTGGTTAAAAGAAAACGTCTAATTGAAATCTACGGTCTATTTTTACTCTATATAGTGCAGGTGCATTAGCTGAGCCAACCAGAAAAATGTAGGCAACTTTGTTAAATAGACTGATAGAAAATATGTGCACTCCAGCTGACTCTGGCCTCCTGCGTTAGGCCAGCCAATGAGTCTTGAGTATAACATTGAAACAGCTTGTGCCGTTTTTGTGTGTGAAATGCATCAGTACTGTGAACAGCCCCACTTACATTCCTCTCTCACTTCCTGTGTCGCTTTCTGTGGAGACTGGAGCCAAAATAGTCTTTTTGTTGTTGTTGCCAGGCAACAAGGTAAACAGACTCACACGACGAGCATCTGAATTGGCTCCTAAAACGCCTGTAATTTCTGTGATCTCAGCAGTGATGGTTTCATAATGCGTCTGTGTGCACACAGTGTAGAGTAGAGATGCTTATGACAGTAAACACAGCTGCGTCTCTTCCTGAGGGTTCAAGAGCACATCTGTTTACACCTGCTCTTAACATCTTGAGTGAGCACTTCATACCGGTGTAAACGGGGTCTTTCAGTAACATACAACATCTCTTCTGCTCAGCATGACTGCATTTATTTGATCAAAAATATAGTACAAATGTGAAATAGTAACAATTTAAAACAATGGCTTGCTATGGTAATATATTTTAAACTAATTTATTCTTGTGAACAAAACTGTATCAGCATCATTACTTCAGAGTCACATGATCTTCAGAAATCATAATAATATTCTGATTTGCTGCTCAAGAAACATTTCTGATTATTATCAATGCTGAAAACAGTTTTGCTCCATTATATTTTGGTCGAAACTGAGATACATTTTGTTTTTCAGGATTCTTTGACAAACAAAAAGTTCAAAATAACAGCATTTATTTGAAATAGATTTTTTTTGTAACATTTGTAAAATACATATCAAGGTAATGCATCATTGCTGAATAAAAGTACATTTTATTTTTCACAGGAGATTTGACTTGATGTTACTACCAGGTGTGTGTCTCAGATGTTAATAACAGATGATCTGTGGCAGGTCCGGAGCCTGTCCAGAGGGCCACCGGCAGCCGACTGCAGGTCACATGGGAGAAGATGAGTAAATCCAAACACAACGGACTGGACCCGCAGGAGGTGCTGCAGCAGTACGGCCTCGACACCATGCGCCTCTACCTCCTGTACGCCGCTCCACCCGAGCAGGACATCTTATGGGACGTCAAGAGTGAGTAGAGCCGTGCCACATCAGACACTGAGGGTGATGCATCTGCTCTGGGGTTAATTGTAGGCAGTGTGATTATGTGTCTTTGGCCGCTATGTTGTGTCTCACTGGTTTTTCACCCTCGTGTATTTAGGACACCATGGCAAATCAACTATTTAGACAGTTTTAAAGTAGTCAGATAAATCCTAGTGTGATCCTAGTGATGAGATACATGTGACATATGTACATTATTGACAGTGTTTATGGGTGACATGACATTTTTGGGGGGCTGTTCAAATGCCCTAAACTAGTGGTTTTCATTCTTCAAGCCCCTCATTTTCCAAGACAATATTTTTCATTGTTTTACATTTTAAACTATTAAAAATTAAATTTTTATTATATGACTTTTATTTTATTCATATTAAAATGATTTAATAAAATGTCCATAATTCTAGAAGTTTGATAATTTTATATTCTTTAGCGTTCACACACTTTATGACAAATGAATTTACACACATTTTTGAAGTGGTCGTGATTATAGGGTAAGTTATATTTATCACTATTTTTGTCTGACAAATAGCAATTCTTCAGCAGTTGAAACCCAATAAAATATTTTATTTAATATTATACTATTACTTTTTAAAGATTGTATTACCATTTTAACTAAATAAATGTTTTATATGAAACTATATGAACTTTGTTACATTTTAATTCTTTTAAAATAGGAAATTAAAAATATAATTATAATAAATAATTTCTATAATTCCACAAATGTTCAGGCTTCACACACTTTATGACCAGTGAATATGTACATAATTTTTTTTAACTCATTACAGGATAAGATTTTTTATTTGTTTATTAATTTATTAATTCTTTTGACCGGATAAAATACTGTATTTTAGAGCTTGACATCACTACAAAAATATATAGCCTACTCAATGTAGTCATTTTTATTACTTTTACTTCCATGATTTTTCAATTCTATAAACCACACTTTTAAAGTTCCCGTATAGGTTTTCCAAGATTGTGGTTGATTTTTAGCTGTTTATGCTTGTTTTATCATATTTTAAATCATTTTAGTATGTCTAATTTGCATTTCCAAATGGTGAAAAATCTAAAAGAAATGAAAAGCACTTTCACGTATATGTTCATACAATTTTTGTACCTACAATCCAGATCTTGTGCATCACATTTTTCAACTAAACATTATCATCAGTGTATGCACCTGCTGTGCTCTGCCTAGCTGTCCTGTGTGAACGTCCTGATCTCTAACCCATCCGTCCAGTACAGTGACACCCCGTGATAGTTTAACGTGATGCTGTGTGTGTGTAGCGGATGCCATCCCAGGTGTGTTACGATGGCAGGCCCGTCTGTGGGGTTTGGTCACCAAACTGAGAGCCGCACGCGAGGGTCCAGAGACGCCCAGCCCGTCCGTCCTCAACAAGAGAGAGCAATCAGAGGCCAGGAAGATCTGGGAGAACAAGAACTATGCCATCACTCAGGTAAAGCCAGAGGTCACAGTGATATGTTTGAGAAGTCTATTTCTCATCGTATGTTCTGCGGCTGTTGTGCTCATAATGCACATTTAACATGGTTGTAGCATAGGTACTTACTAAACATTTGAGTGCTATTGTAGTGACATAAGCATCTGTTTTGTCACTTGAGGTGTTTTAGGGTGGTTTCTGACACGTGAGAGCCAAACAAGAAAATCCAAATACTACTGCTTTATCAGATTTATTCATCACACAGCTCGTACAGGTCATCTTAACTCACAGTTTCTCTGTACAATGCACAAAAAATCCCATCGGATGCCTTCACATATTTACCTCCAGACACGCTCAAAAAATGTAGTGCTTCCCTCTAATTACACACCTGACTTTCTTACTCTTTACCTACCTATATACTCAATAAGGCCCACACTCCACCCAGTGGTCAAAAACAGAATTACAAGAGCTATTACAGCTATTAAATATACAAGTGTTGTACCAATAAATAGTAGTTGGCACCACCTATTAATTGAGTATTAACTCCTCCAAGCATGACTAATGTTTGATTATTGGTAATATAATATAAGTCCCGAATCATTATAGTGTATGTTACTTGCAGGGATCTTTAATCAGGACATAGGTACTTTTGAATGGCCCTCGTGCTGTGCAGAAAAGCATTCGCTGCAGAAGGTGTAGTTCCAGCATCTAGCAGCAGAGGCATCCCGCCAAACCCTGACCCCTGGATACGACCACTTTATGACCAGTGGGGGTCACTGCATCACACATCCGTATCCGTATTCACTACATGACACTGTAACAGAAATACTGTTAAATGCTCTCTGTGTTACATGATATCAGGAGCCGGGTTTGTGCGGTCATAAAATAACACCTCTTTTCAATCAAAGCAGAATGTCCTGTATGTTCGGTAACATCTTAACACGGCACAACATTTCCATTTACTTCAGATTAAACATTATTAAAGGGATGGGATGAAAATCCTGTCATCGTTTACTCACCCTCGGGTTATTCCAAACCTGTATGAGCTCTTTTTTCTGTTGAACACAAGAGAAGAATATGGGTAAGCAAACAGTGGTCCCCATTGACTTATAACCCTTCAACTCTTTATACGTCTGATTTCTTCTGTAGAACACAAAATAAGATCTTTTGGACCAGCAACGTTATTTTTTTCCAAAATATCTTATTTTGTGTCCAACAGAAGAAACAGACTTTATAGAGGGTTGAAACAATTCAAGGGTGAGTAAATGACGACAGGATTTTCATTTTTGGGTGAACTATCTCTTTAAGTATCAAATTAGCTCTACAAGTGATTTCAACTCATATTTTTAAAATCTTGTCTAGCTGAATCTCGTAGAACATCCAATAGTTGAAATTGGTTGAATTATATTTAATTATTTGAAATATTTTTTTTTTACATTTAGAAGATGCTTTTATCAAAAGCAACTTACAACAGAGGAGCAAAGCAATTATTCACAGAGACATCAATATACATTGCATGCAGAGACGCAATAAAATGACCATAAATGAGAGTAAAAGCATTAATAATGATACAAACGTTTTTTTTTTTACTGTATTTTTACTAAAGAATCCTGAAAAAAGTGTCATGTTTCAACAAAAATATTGAGCAGCTCATCTGTTTTCAGCATTGATAATAATCAGAAATGTTTCTCGAGCAGCAAATCAGCATATTAGAATGATTTCTGAAGATCATGTGACACTGAAGACTGGAGTAATGCAGCTTTGATCACAGAAATAAATTACATATTAAAATATATTCACGTAGGAAGGTTATTTTCAGTTGTAATATTTTTTCACAACAACACTGTATTTTTAGATCAGAAATGCAGCCGTGGTGAGCAGAAGAGTCTTCTCTTACAGTATAGTGTGTATTTCTGAGTGAACTATTTCTTGAACAAAAGGCTGCATACAGTGGGAAAGTGATCTGACACGTGGATTGTGTATGAACAGGCTCTCTAGGGCCGGGGTTTAAAAGGGCCTGGACTCTACTTGATCCGATCCAGAGCCGCTGAGCCTCACAGTCTCAGTCATCAGCTGTGTCCTTCCTTCGGGCCGGGTCTCTGGAGGATAGCTGCTGTTCTTTCCGTTCTGATGTAGTCTCAAACCACGCTTCCAGCAGCAGAGATCATGTGTTCACACTATCAGTGAATAAACCTTCCTCATCCGTTCATCGACGTCCGGGAGTAATGAGGTGACACTCAAGCTCTGAAACCTTGTGAGCTGGCCGGCTGTATGCTAACTGTCTTCTGAAACATCTGAAGGGACTGAACTGAAATGCTCTACATAGACAGCAGCACATGCCACGACACGATGCACTCCGGAGGCTTGACTCATTACTGATACTCAGAATGTGGTTTGGTGTGCTTACAAAGCACGACAACAGCACATAAAACATTAGATCAAGTATTTGTTTTAAAGAAACTACAATCTTTTTTTAGAATGTTTTTGAAAAAAGTCTCTTAAAAGCTCATCATGTGTTTGACAAAAAATAAAATTACAATTTAAAAGTGTTTTTATTTTAATATACAGTAAAATATAATTGATTTCTGTGATGCGCAGCTGTATTTTCATCATCATTACTCCAGTCTTCAGTGTCACATGATCTTCAGAAATCATAATAATATACTGCTCAAGAAATATCTCTGATTATTATCAATGTTGAAAACAGTTCCAATATTTCTGTGGAAACTGTGATGATGCATTCATTTTTTAGAATTAATTGACAAATACAGTTTAATGATCAAAAGAACATTCATTTGAGATTTTGTTACATTAGAATTGTCTTTAATGTCACTTTTAGTCAAATGCATCCTTGCTGTATACAATTTTTGATGCTTCATAGTTTTGTTCAAATCCATGAGACCTTTTTTCAGGATTCTTTGATGAATAGAAAGTTCATTTATTTGAAATAGAAATCTTTTGTAACAATATAAATGTCTTTATTGTCAAGTGAATGCATCCTTGATGAATTAAAGTGTTCATTTCTTGTCACTTTTGAACGTTAGCATATATTTGAAGGAAACTGATCTTGTGCTGAATGAAGTTAAGCCATGTTATTCTGTTCACAGGTCACAGGTCACTTCACAGAGGACTTCCTGTTTAATGCGGCCATCTCTCGGCTCATGGGTCTGACCAACACAATCTCAGTAAGTCATGGACAATCATCAAGAATAAGCTTTCTGAGCGTTTTCTGATGTTTTCTGCTCTCGTCCCGTAGCAAGCCTCGTCTCGGGTGGTTCTGCACAGCGTGGAGTTTGAGGAGGCGTTAGCATCGCTCTGTGTGATGGCGGCACCCATGTGTCCACACTTAGCTTCTGAACTCTGGGCAGGTATGACACACGCACGTCCACCTCATTGTGTCAAAATATGACAATACTGTCATCATGTACTCATCCTCATGTTCCCAACGCTGTTATTACTGTCAAGCTCGATAAATAAAAGTAATCCAAAAGACTTGAATGCTAAAACTTCTGTATTCATTCAGCAGCTGAAATTGAAGTTATTCACTGAAAAGCTTCCTCCTCTCATATTCTCATTTGCATTTATTTAAATGTACCACACGAGGCCATTTCTGCCAGGTTTGCATTAAACTGATAGGATGCAAATAAAGACTTTATTGGACCGGTTTCATGGTATTTTTGTAACATTAAATGAAGCAGGGCAGATGGGTGGATGCTAAACTTCAGGGAAACATGTCCATTTAGCAGCTTATCTAATCCTGAAAGAGTCTGTTACACCCTAATGTATGCAAGCATGAAGCATTGCACGTATTGCCCCCCCCATTGCCCCTCCTCACCGTTCCCTGTACTGTCATTCACTCCACACCGCAGCTATTGTTCATGCTCCTGGTGAGTATCTGCGCTGTGATTGGATAACAATACGTTTATTTGTACTTGACCCTTACAAAGAAACCATGACGGGTCCATGATCAGTGTTAAATCATTACAAGTAATCAATAACGTTTTCCAAGTACACAGTACAGTAATGCAATACTTGTGACAGAATATCTGAGATACTTCTTTAATAAAGTAAT